>JAKCPB010001664.1:0-127778 GCA_021442155.1 Cymbidium sinense
TATTTAGCTTATTTAGTTTATTTTTTACTTTATTTAGAGTTAGTTAGTTTATTAATTTTTAGTTTATTTTATTATTTTATTGGTTTTTTGGTATTACATAGTTATTATTAGTTTAATTTTATTAGGTTATTTTAGTTAGTTTATTATTATTAGTTTTAGTTAGTTAGTTTATTTTTTGATATTGGTTTATTTATTAGTTTAGCTATGGTTATTTTTATTATTTTAGTTTTTATTGGGTAGTTATTTGGTTAGTTATTGGTTTGGTTATTAGTTAGTTATTTAGTTAGTTTTAATTTTTAGTTATTAGTTTTACTAGTTAGTTATTATTATTAGCTTTAAATATTAGTAATTATTAGTTATTTTAGTTTTATTAGTTTAGTTTTTTATTAGTTAGTTGTTATTATTAGTTTAGTTATTTAGTTTTATTTTTATTAGTTTAGTTATTAGTTTTATTAGTTTTTATTAGTTATTATTAGTTAGTTTATTAGTTAGTTATTAGTTTAGTTTTATTATTAATTAGTTATTAGTTTTATTAGTTTAGTTTATTAGTTATTAGTTAGTTTTATTAGTTATTATTATTATTATTTAGTCATTATTATTATTATTATTAGTTAGGTTTATTAGTTTTATTATTTTAGTTTATTAGTTATTATTAGTTAGTTTTAGTTTTATTTAGTTTATTAGTTATTAGTTATTAGTTATTATTTTTATTAATTTATTAGTTAGTTATTATTAGTTATTAGTTATTATTAGTTAGTTTATTTTATTATTAGTTTTAGTTAGTTATTAGTTAGTTATTAGTTCATTAGTTTATTAGTTTATTTGGTTTAGTTAATATGCTTTAGTTAGTTAGTAGTTATTAGTTTTAGGTTAATTTATTATTATTTAGTTACTTTTTAATTATTATTAGTTTATTAGTTTTAGTTTAGTTATTATATTAGTTTTATTTAGTTATTCGTTATTAGGTAGTTATTTAGTTTTTGTTATTAGTTAGTTATTAGTTTCATTAGTTTATTATTATTAGTTTTTTAGTAATTTGTTATTATTTTATTATTAGTTAGTTTTATTAGTTCTTTTAGTTATTAGTTATTATGATTGGTTTATTAGTTTAGTGATTAGATTTGTTAGTTTTATTAATTATTAGTTTAGTTTTGGTTTTAGTTATTATTATTTAGTTATTATTAGTTATTAGTTAGGTTTTACTAGTTAATAAGTTTAGTTATTACATTTATTTAGATTTATTATTTATTAGTTTAGTTAGATTTTTAGATTATTAGGTTTTATTTATTAGTTAGTTAGTAGTTATTAGTAGTTATTATTTATTTTTAGTTTATTATTAATTATTAGTTTTAGTTTTTCTTTTTTATTTTTATTTAGTTATTATTTTTTAGTTATTAGTTTTATTATTAGTTTAGTTATTTAGTTATTATTTAGTTAATTTAGGTTTAGTTTAGTTATTATTAGTTAGTTATTTAGTTTTATTATTATTATTAGTTATTAGTTATTAGTTATTATTATTATTAATTATTATTTTAGTTATTAGTTATAGTTATTAGGTTTTATTAGTTATTTATTAGTTTTATTAGTTTTATTAGGTTTTTTAGTTATTATTAGTTTTATTGGTTTTATTAGTTGATTATTAGTTTAGTTATTATTAATTTATTAGTTTGTTAGCTTAGTTATTAATTTATTAGCTTAATTATTAGTTTAGTTAGTTATTAGTTAGGTTTATTAGTTATTAGTTTAGTTTTTTGGCAAAAGGGCCTTCCCAAGTGGGTTCAAACTTTTCTCCCATCTTATGATGGGCAACAATCGATCTCCTTAGAAATAAAATAAGCTCTCTTACTTGAAAATCTCTAGGATGAACCAACTTATTATGAGCTTGAATCATTTTAGCTTTGTACAACTATACGTTTTGGCATGCCCGCAGGCGTGTCTCCTTCAAACCTTCGAGCTCTTCTAACCGCAACTTGGAGTTCTACTCTATTGTGATCTTGCTACCCACAGCTATCCTTAGTGATGGGAGTTGGACTTCTATTGTTTGAATGTCTTTGTATCCATACACTAAGGAGAAAGGAGTAGACTAAGTTGGAGTTCTATATGTGGTGCAGTAGGCCCATAAGGCTTCAACTAACTACTCATGCTACTGTCTCTTGTAGTTGTCGAGTGTCTTCTTCAGTATTTGGATGAGAGTTTTATTGAAGGCTTCTGCTAAGCTAGTTGCCCTCGGATAGTTAATGGTAGAATATCTCCAATTTATGCTATTTCTCTAGGTAAAGTTGTTGATCTCGGTGCTCTTGAATGCAGTACCATTATTAGATATAATTCATCGAGACACTCTAAATCTATATATGATATGTTTCCTAAAACATTAGAGAACATGCTAATCTGTGACCTCTCTAAGTGGAATCACCTTCACCCATTTGGAAAAGTAGTCAGTAGCAGCTAAGATGAACTGATAACCCTTGGAAGAAGGAGGATCAATTAGACCCACTATGTTGGTACCCCACACTCGAATGGCCATTAGACCAATGTAAGATATAGAATGTTGGGTGGTTGGTGTAGGACCACACCGTGTATTTGACATTAGTGGCATCACCTAGCCGTATCCATGCAATCTCTGATCATCGATAGCCAGGAGTATCCTAGTCTCTTGATCTTGGCTTTCATCTTCAGAGCAAAATGGTTGGCTCCATATAATCCTAGGTGTACCTCGATCATGATCTTATGGGCTTCATGCTTGTCTAAATAATGTAACCACATTTGATCGAAAGACTGCCGATACAAGACACCATCCATAATAGCATAGGAAAGTGCTCTCTACTTCATATGATGTGCTTGGGACTTCTCTTGAGGTAGTTTTCCTTTATTTTAGTAATCCATGAATGGTTTCCTCCAATTTAACTCCTCATCCTTCTTGGTAATGGCAACCTCCCCTTTATGAGAGTACTTTTTGATGAGTTTAATATTAATAAGGGATAAGACTTGTCTATTTTGAACCTTTACTGATATGGACTCATCCTCTAGACTTACCAACTCCTTAGCAAGCTTGGTTAAAGCATATGCTATAGCATTCTCTCCTCAAGGAATCTTATAAATGGTAAACTCTAGGGTTTGGGCTAACAACTCCATGGTGTACTTGTGGTAGTGATGGAGCTTGAGCTTTATAACCTTTTAGGACCCAATGATTTTGTTGATAACTAGCAGAGAGTCCTTGAAGATGTTGATGTTTTGAATGCTTAGAGTAACATCTAACTCTAGATCAGTAATCAGAGCCTCATATTCAGCTTTGTTATTTGTGCAAGGATTGGACAGATGATATGAGAAGTTCATCACATTGAGGTCTGGAGTTAAGAGAACTATTCTCCATAGAAAGCAGTCCTTAAATCCAGTCAATAGCCTAACTAAGTCATTGGTTTTAATTTCATTCAACAAAGAACTAATGTATGTCGGGCGTGGATCTTCTTAAGTTCTTAATTTGATTTCCTTGAGCTCGTCGATGGTTGACTTGATCTATTCTTTAAACTCTAGCAGTGCATATTTTACTTCAAAATCATCTAGATCATTTGAAATTTCTAAGCACAGCTCCTCGTATGATTTAATTTGATTTGAGAAGAACCTATCAAATTTCAAATGATTGGTGATGATTAAGCAGTAATCATCATCATCGACTAGACCCACTATACAAAATCCTAGTCCTAGTCTTGATTGAGAGCTTTTGCATTTATTCTTCCATATTCTTTCAAAGTAGTCTGACTTGTGCTTTGACCAAATATGTGGGATTATCCCTTTTTTGCTAAATTATAAACACAAGGCAAGCACCAATTAAAAGATAATTCTATTAAATCTTTATATGAATCATCCTCAAATTTTACATAAACTTCTTGACTTGATGATGATGCTCCCAGAAAAAACCTCTAAATCTTCACACCTGTGGATGACTTAGGGGATTCCTTAACTACCAAACCCTCAACTTTTTGAGAGGAAACTGGAGTTAGAGCTAAGGTTCCTAACTGATGCCTAACTATTTTACATATAGACTTGGATACACTTATGCTTTGCTTTAGAGCTTGGTCTTCGTCACTATCTGGCTCATGTGTCACCTCCAAGGGAATCTACTGCTGAGAAGAGCTGGCTGGTGTGCTAACCATATAAGATTTATCTTATGAACTAGATTCTAAGTCTATATGGATAGTAGGTGTACTCCTAGTAGCTAGGACATATCTTCTATTGGGTGGCCAATAAAGAGGTTTTCCATATTACCCTCACGCCTCTTCCTCTTGGTGGAGGTCAAGTCATCCTACCCATATGTTTGAATGGAGTAACGAATTGTGGGTGGAATCTAATGTAAGGCTCCACTTCCTCCTCCAAGTCTATTTCTACTCCCTTTTATTATTTTTTTTCATTTTCTCTTTTCTTTTCTTTTTTCTCTTTCCTTTTATTTTTCTTTTTTTTTTCTTTTAATTTTAAACTCTGGCCAAGTTCACGAGAATATACTTGTTGATTTTGAGGGAGGTAGTAAGCCGCATCCTCATATATGCCAACCTCATGAACTATAAGATCTCCTTTAACATAGTAGATGATCCCACCCCTCACAAACTTCATACACTGATGTAGAAAGGATGGAACTATGTTGTTCTCATGTATCCATGGTCTCCCAAGCAAAGCATTGAAAGATGTATCCAAGTTTATAATGTGAAACTTTGCTTCGATCTTCCAATCATATATCCTGAAGGGCAACATTATGTAGCCTAAGGCCTATTAACCTTACTTTTGGAGTGCAGAGTCAATCTTCCCATCTTAGACTTAGGAGTCTTGTAGACACTAAGACTTCCCTAGTCATAAGACACTTCTAACAATTAGGTAAACACTTAAATTAAGCCTAAAGACTTAGAAGGGTTAACCATAGGATTAGGTTATGCCTTAGGGATTAGGATAATCCACCTACCCTACAACCCAAATCCAATCCATGTTCACCTTCTCAAACCAAACCTCAAGTTCAATTCAAACAACAAATTCAAATCCAATTCCAAACCCAAATTCCAAAACCAAATGATTGAAGCCCATGATCAAATCTAAACTTGAAACCCTTCCTATGACATATGACATATCCCATGGACTTAGCTAAATCTTAATCCAAATCAATCTAAAATCAATTGATTATTTCATAATCAACTTATATCTTGAATCATCTTCCTAAATATAAATCAAATCTACATTCAAATGATCAAAACTAAATCAAATTAAATTAAAACCCTTCTAAGCCATATGACCATGGACTTGGCAAATCTTAACCCAAATCAAGTCAAACTCAATTGATTTTCTCACAAATCAATCATATTTTCAATCATCTTCACAAATTTAAATGAAATATACATTTAAATCATCAAAACTAAATCAAACAAAATCAAAATCCAAACCTAAGCCACATGACCTAACTCCATGGACTTAGCCAAATTCCTTCATTCCAAAACCCAAATTCAATTGATTTTCTCATGAATTTATCATACCTTCAATCACATTAACAAATATAAAGGAAATCTATAATCATCAAGCCAAGCCAAAATCAACCCAAGTCAAACCCAACTTAACCCTTTTGACTTGAGATGTTCAAATGAACCAAAACCTATTTGAACCCAAGCCAATTGCAATTGAATTTATATATAAATCCCAAATCCATATATAAACTCAGTTAAATAAAACTCAACCCAAAATCAAGCCAACTAAACCCAATTGTTCTACTTGACCCAAAGTGGCCAATTAGACCTATTTGAGGCAAGTTCTAATCCTACCCAATTTGACCAAGCCCATCAAAGCCTCCCATCATGACTATTGATCACCTTAAGTTGATCAATTGTCACAAATTGGGTCAACCAAGTCAACTTGTCATTTGACCAAGTCAACCCCCAACCCATATGAATCCAAACTAGCCAAATTGACAAGCCAAATCCTTGAAACCATTGATTCATACCAAATCAAAATCAATATTCGAATATGACTTGACCTTCAATTGAGTCAAACCATACCCAATTGGCCCTATTGACCCAAATTGACCTCAAAGACCAAATTATGTCAAATAAAAATATAAACCCAATTTATTACAACTAATGACTCAAGTTCATTCTAAATTAATTGTTGAACTTGACCAAAGTTATGATTGGACCTAATTGAACCCAATTGACCTAGTTAGCCCAAATTGACCTAAAGGTTCAAGTTGGCCTAAATCAAAACCAAATCCAAGTTAATTGAAACCAAAGCCTACAATCATCATCAATTGGTCAACTAAACCCAAACCTACACCCAACCCAAGCCGATTTGGTCAATTTGGTAAAATTGGTCAACTTAACCCATTTGACCCAAATGAATTCAAATGTGCCAAAATCAAATCTAAGACAAACTAAACCAAACCAATTGAACCAAAATATCCCAAATGATCATATGAACTTGACCCAACCCTTGGTTTGACTCAATTTAACCAATTGGTCACCTTGATCCAACCTAACCCAATTTGACCTAAATGAGTCAAATGGAGCCAAACTTAACCAAATCAACTCCAATTGACTTAAATTTTGGGCTAACCCACTTTTGGCTCATTTCAAATATGCCCAAATAAAATCCAATGAAAAATGGTCATTCTACCCTTAGGTCAAGGGCATCACATGAGACAAATCACCATAAAAGTGGTCATTTCCATTCCTTGGCCACTTGGTACTCTCCCAATGGTCCACCTAGGCACCTAGGACACTACCCAACCTAATCCAAGGGGTGCTTAGGTCGATCATGACCCATGAGAGGTTAAATCACCTCACCCTCCCCATTGGAGCATTTGAAACCCATAGGACACCCATGATTCCTCCCTGGCAACAACCTCCACACCATAAACTAACCAAGCTGAGCCAACTCACCTCCTCCCACTCCTTGAGATGGTGGATTAGACAAACCTAATCCCACCATCGATCAAGATGAAGGGGTATACACCCCTTATTTCAACTCAAACACACAAAAATCATTCCTCAGAGCCCTAGCTACCCAAGATGAGCTGTTAGAGCCATTCCCTAAGCTCCCAAGCTCATTCCTTGATCAAAAAATGCCATTCTTATCTGTCCTAAAATAGGACACTCCCATTTCTGACCTAACTTCCCCATATCTCCATCAAACTCAAATTAACTTTGCAGGCATCTTCACTAGGCCTCATCGAGCAAGAAGCCTCGTCAAGCAAGAATGAATCATCTCCCAAGCTTCCCGAGCACCGGAGGTGGGACTTTGATCAAAGCTGAGCTCTAAATCATTGATTCATGGCCTTCTGAGTGAACATCAAAGAATTGATCCAATTGCTACTCAGCACGGCTTCATCTCCACTAGATGAAGCTTCCTCCATCATTCAAGTGTTGGTCTTGAGCTCTCGCGAGGTATGCTTCCAAAACCGATCCTTAGGCAAAAATGTGTTGGAGCTTTTTGAAGAAAACTTGCATCTGGTGTGATCTTGACCATTTGATCCCCTCTGATCAATGTCATGAAGGTGTGGGATACTTTTGGAGTTGATCCGAGCTCAGGTAAGCTCGGATCAAGTGAGCAATGGAAGACAGACACCATTCTCCCTCACTTGAGTGACGTTCGATCACGTGTGATCGGAACGGATGACTGTGATTAGATTTTCTAGGTTGATCTAATTTAATCCTATTAAGCTATGGGATTAATTATAGCCATCCGGTTTTAGATCGGATGAATCGATGACGATGAGAAAGCGCGTTCCACGCCGCCAATGCAGTGCCGAAGTGATAAGTTTTGAGTAGCCAATCTTTCACCACGTGGAAAGTGCTCAATCGCAGTTGGCGCCAAGTTTTAGCTTTAATTAGCTTTAATTAATCATTTTTAATTACAAAAATTCTAAAAATCATAAAACAAATCATAGAGAAATTTAAAAAATGCAATTAATTACAGATTTAAAGGTTTTATCAAAGGAGAATTAATTAAAAATGATCTTAACTAATTTTGAACAATAATTGAGGTTTAAATAAAGTTTAATTATAAAATTAATTAGCTTAATTACTTTTTAATTACTTGAGCAATTAATCCCAAATTTTTGTGAGTTAATTTAATGCGTGGCCTCTGCCTCCCATGATTTGCTTGGGATTTATTGCTCACTTAATTATGAAAATTGACTAACTAAACCTTAACTACTCTTTTTAAGCTCATTAATGATTAATTAATCCCATGAATAGTAACAAATTAGTTAATTAAGTTTATTAATCATTGTTCAATAGTAAGTGAACTAAGGAATGTTGGGACCCCTTTCCCAAGTTCATTTCACCCTTTTTTAAAATGAAATTATTAAGATTTAGCTAATTAATTAAATCACTTATCAAATTAAAATCATAATCACATCAAACCTTAATTAATTAAATCATGGGGTAGATCTTTAGGTGTTTAATAATCTAAAGGAGTTTAATGAAATTATGGTTAGTCCACATGTGTGGAAAAACCATAAGAGTTATTAATTAAGTCCCTTAATCTAATTAACTATTAATCAAGAGCCAATTGCATTAGGCCCCTTTTAATTCCTAGGATCATTGCAAGTTTATTTTCCATGCATATCATATTGGCTCATAATTATTTAGTTAATTACTTTAAGGTTACATAAGTAAGGGTAATTAATTCATCTATAAAAGGGTTCAACTTAATTAACCCATAAAATAAACTTAATTACATTTTCTTAAATTAAATCAATCACTAATGTGGGAATTGGTTTAAAACAGCAAGTGATGATTTCTCTTCTACTCTTTAAATCAAATCAAATCCAAAACTTAATTAATAAAGAAGCATTGGTTTGCTTTAAATAATCTTATTTGATTTGATTGTCCTTCAGAACTAGTTTGGTTGAATGAATCACATGCTTATATTTGATTGTCCTCTTTCCAATCATGTTAAATTTAGTATTTCATTTGAATTCATGCATCCATCTTTTCAAAATCAAGTAAAATAAAATGGATTTCCTTTATGTAAGCTTGCATGTGCTGATTTAATTTAATATATGTGTGGCTATTGTCACTATTAAATCTAAATGTATTTTTGAAAAGCTTATAAATGAATAATAATATGTGTTATGATGCTAGTTATAAAAACATAAGAAATGCATGTGCTTATAGCTTAAGTGTATGAATGTTGAGCTCTCTTTCCTCTATTCATATAAGATTGAATGGTAATGGGTACATAGTCTAGACATCTCAAGAACACGAGGCTTTAGCTAGCCCCAAGGAGGTCATTTGAATACCTCACTTCCCTAGTTTGTTACTTGGTTGATGAAATAAAAAAGAAGAAATGTTGAATCTAATTTATTTTTTGTTAAAAAAACCAAAAACCTTAAACCCTAAACTAAAATTTGAACCCTAAACCTAAACCCTAAACCATAAAACCTAAACCCTAAAAATCCTAAACCCTAAACCCTAAACCCTAAACCCCAAAACCTACAACCATAAATCCTAAACCCTAAACCCCAAATCCTATACTCTAAACCCCTAAACCCGAAATCATAAAATGTAAACCCTAAAAACATAAAAACCTAAACTTAAAATAAATAAAACTTTAAAATAAAATAAATAAATAAACCATAACCTAAATAAAAATAAAAAATAAAAAAAGCTAAAATAAATAAAAAATAATCAAAATAAACCAAAACCTAAGGGTTTACTTAATTAAAAATAAAACACAAAACCCTAAACCCAAAACCTAAACCCTAAACCCTAAACCCTAAAACTATCCCTAAACATGCAACCCTAAACCTACAACCCTTAACCCAAAGCCTTAAACCCTAAACCGATGCCCTAAAAAACTCTAAACCTTAAACCCTAAATGCTAAACTAACCTTAAATCCTAAACATTAAGCCCTAAACTCTAACACTTCCCTAAACTCTAAAATCTTAAACTGTAAAACCCTAAACCCTAAACCCTATACCTTATAAACCTAAACCTAAACAAAGTAGAACCTAAAAATAAAATAAATACAAAAATCTAAACCTAAAAAAATAAATATAATAAAATAAAATAAAAACCTAAACTAAAACCTAAGCCTAAACATAAAAAATAAAATAAAATAAACTAATAATAATAAACTAAAATAAGATAAATAAAAATTTGAACAAAACTAAAAAAAATAAACCTAGGAATAAAAGACCTAAATAAAATAAAAGCTAAACATAAAATAAAAATAAAATAAACATCAAATAAAATATAATAAAAACTAAATATAAAATTAAACCTAAAAAATAGTCCTTAAAATAAAACCTAAAAATAAATAAAAAATAAAACCTAAAATAAATAAAAATAAAAAAATAAACTTGAACCTAAACTAAAATAAATAAAACCTAAACTTAAACTAAATAAAATAAAATCAACTAAAAATAAACCTAAACCTAAACTAAAAAATAAAACATAAACCTAAAATAAATAAAAAAAGAAATAATAAACCTAAATGTAAACTAAAATAAACTAAACTAAAAAAAAACCAAAACCTAAAATAATTAAAATAAAATAAACTAAAAATAAACGTGAACCTAAACTAAAAAATAAAACCTAAAAATAAACCTAAAACCTGAACTTAAAATAATAAAATAAAAGCTTGAACCAAAACCTAAAAATCTAAAATAAAACCTAAACCTAAAAACTAAAATAAAAATAAAACTCAACTAATAAATAAACCTAAACCTAAACCTAGAACAAAACAAATAAAATAGAATAGAAAACCTAAACTAAAATAAATAAACCTTAAATAAATAAATAAATAACCTAAATAAAAAAACTAAAATAAATATAAAATAAAATAAATGAACTAAATAAAGCTAAACCTATCAGTTTACTTAATTTAAAGAAAAAAATCATAAACCCTAAACCCTAAACCCTAAACCTTAAACCCTATACCCTAAACCCTAACCCTAAACCCTAAACCATAAAGTGTAAACCCTAACACCCTAAACCCTAAACCCTAAACCCTAAACCCTAACCCTAAACCCTAAACCCTAAATCCCAAACCCTAAACCTAAACCTAAAGAAACCAAATAAATTAAAAAATAAACCTAAACCCTATAAACTAATAAAGCTAAACATAAACCTAAACTTTAAGAATGTAACTAACAAAGCTTAGTCTAGATCTCGGTGGAGGCTAAGGTGGAAAAAATCAGTGGTGGTGGGGATCAGGTGTATATGGAGGTGGTGGTCAAAGTGGTACTGAGGTGTGAGGTGAAGAGGTTAAAAGTGGAAAGAGGTAGTGATCAGGGATATGATGGTGGATCCCACTACTCGAGAGGATGGGGTGGTTTTAATAGGAACTGGACAAATTGAAGAACGAACCATATGATCTACTGCTTATGGAACTGTGTCTTTAAAGTAGAGACGGTTATACTTATATAGGGTTTTTGATTTGCTCTATGCGTTCTCATTTTTTATCTATGTTTTCACTTGTGTCTTAGAAAACTTGGTGTGTTACTTGGTTGATGAAATCAAAAAGAAGAAATGTTAAATCTGAATTTATTCTCTAGAAAAAGAAACCAAAAACTTTAAACAATAAACTAAAACCTGAACACTAAACCTAAAACTCATCATCCTAAACCTAAAATAAATAAACCTAAACTAAAGCATAAACTAAACTTAAATCTAACCCTAAACCTAAACCCACTAACCCTAAACCTAAACCTAAACTTTAAACCTTAAAACCCTAAACTAACCCTAAATTCTAAAAACCTTAAACCCTAAAGCCTAAACCTTAAATCTTAAACCCTAAACACTGAACTAACTCTAAACCATAACCTAACCCTAAACCTTAAACCCTAAACCCTGAACTAACTCTAAACCATAAGCTAACCCTAAACCCTAAACCCTAAAGACTAAAAACCATAAACCCTAAAGTCTAAACACTAAATCCTAATCACTAAACCCTTAACCCTAAACCCTAAAACCCTAAACCCTAAAACCCTAAACCCTAAACCATAAACCCTAAATAATAAACCCTTAAAACCTAAAACCCTAAACTTTAACTAAATAAAACCTAAAAATAACATAAATAAAAAACCTAAACTTAAATAAAATAATAAAGTAAAAACCTAAATAAAAACCTAAATAAAAACCCAAACTTAAACCTAAAAATACAACAAAATAAATTAATAAAAATAAATTAAAATAAAATAAATAAAAACTTGCACTAAACTAAAAAAATAAAATAAACTTAATAAAAAAAACTTAAATAAAATAAGAACTAAATGTAAAATAAAAATAAAATAAACCTAAAATAAAATAAAATTAAAACTAAATATAAACCTAAACCCAAAAAAAATAAAACATAAAAATAAATAAAAAATAAAACCTAAACCCTAAACTAAAAAAAAAACTAAACCTAAAATAAAAATAAAATAAACCTAAACCTAAACTAAAATAAACTAAACTAAAGTATGCTAAACTAAAAAAAAAATAAAACATAAACCTGAACCTAAAATAAACTAAACCTCAACCTAAACCTAAACTAAATTAAATAAACTAAACTAAAAATAAACCTAAACCTAAACAAAAAAAATAAAACCTAAAAATAAACTTAAAATGTAAACCTAAATAAATAAAATCAAAATCTAAACCTAATAAAAATAAGAAATAAAACCTAAACCTAAACCTAAACTAGAAAATAAACTAAAATAAAAATCCTAAATTAAAATGAATTAACCTAAAATAAATGAAATAAACTAAATGAAAATAAAAATAAACCTAAATCAAAATAAAAAATTTATTAAATAAAAATAAAAAAAAAATAAACTAAATAAACCAAAACCTACCAATTTACTAAATTTAACAAAAAAAAAAATAAAATTAAGAAAAAAAACCTAATCCTAAACCCTAAACTTACAACCCTAAACCCTAAAACCTCAAACCCTAAACCCAAAACAAACATAAAACCCTTAACCTTAAACCCTAAAGCTTAAACCCTAAACCCTAAACTAACCATAAACCCTAAGTTAACCCTAAACCCTAAAGCCTAAACACTAAACCCTAAACCCTAAACCTTAAACCCTAAACCCTAACCTTAAACCTTAAACTCCAAAACCCTAAACCCTAAAAACCTCAACCCTAAGCTCTAATCCCTAAACCTTAAAAACCTAATAACCCAAACCTAAACTAAATATAACTTAAAAATAAAATAAATAAAAAAACCTAAACCTAAATAAAATAAAATAATATTGAAACCTAAACTAAAAGCTTAACTTAAACCTAAAAATAAAAGAAAATAAACTAATAAAAATAAATAAAAATAAAATAAATAAATACCAAAACTAAACTAAAAATAAATAAACCTAAGAATAAAACCTAAATAAAATAAAACTAAACACAAAAATAAAAATAAAATAAACCTAAAATAAAATAAAATAAAAACTAAATAAAAACCTAAACCCAAAAAAATAAACCTAAAAATAAAACCTAAAAGTAAATAAAAATAAAACCTAAACCCTAAACTAAAAAAAAAAACCTAAACCTAAAATAAAAATGAAATAAACTTAAACCTAAATTAAAATAGAATAAATAAAACCTAAACCTAAACTAAAAACTTAACCTAAACCTTAAAAAAAATAAAATAAAATAAAATAAAAATAAACCTAAACTAAAAAATAAAACCTAAAAAATGAACTTAAAAGAAAAACCTAAACCTAAAAAAAATAACATAAAAACCTTAACCTGAACCTAAAAAAACAAATTAAAACTGAAACCTAAAAAATAAAATAATAATAAAACTAAACTTAAAAATAAACATAACCTAAACCTAAAAAATAAACTAAAATCAGAAACATAAACCTAAGCCCTAAAGAAAAAACCCTAAACCCCAAACTAAAATGTGAACTCTAAACCTAAAACCTAAACCCTAAACCATAAACTCTCAAAACCCTAAACCCTAAACCCTAAACTATAAACCCCAAACACTAAACCATAATCCATAAACCCTAAACTAACCCTAAACCCTAAACCCTAAAAAGCTAAAAACCTAGACCTAAACTAAATAAAACCTAAAAATAAAATATATAAACAAACTATAACCAAAATAAAATAATAATATATAATAAAATAAAAACATAAATAAAACAAAAACCTAAACATAAACCTAAAAATAAAATAAAATAAAATAAATAAAAACCTAAACTAAAATAAAAAAACTTAAATAAAAGTAAACCTAACCCTAAATAAAAATAAAATAAACCTAAAATAAAATAAAATAAAAACTTAAACCTAAACAATAAACTAAAAATTACAACCTAAACCAAAACCTAAACCTAAATTAAAACTTAAAACCTAAAAATATACCTAAAATAAAAACCTAAATCCTAAACCTAAAAAAATAAAATAAAAACCTAAACCTAAACATAAAAAATAAAAAACAAAACCTAATCCTAAAAGATAAAATAAAAATAAAACTAAACTAAAAGATAAACCTAAACCTAAAACATAAACTAAAATAAAAAACCCAAACTAAAATAAATAAACTCAAAATAAATAAGCTAAACTAAATAAAAATAAAAATAAACCTAAATCAAAATAGAAAATCAAATAAACTAAAATAAATAAAAAATAACCCAAATAAACCTAAACCTACATGTTTACTAAATTAATAAAAAAATAACCCTAAACCCTAAAACTAACCCTAAACTCCAAACCCTAAACTATACCTAAAATACCTAAACCTAAAATAAAACTAAAACCATAAACCCTAAACCTAAACCCTAAACTAAAACTATAAACTTAAACCTAAACTCCATAAACTCTAAACTAAACCTAAACTAAACCTAAACTCTAAACCCTAAACCATAAACTAAAACTAAACCTAAAACCTAAACCTAAATCCTAAATAACACTAAATCCTAAACCTATAAGTTTAAACTTAAACTCAAAACATTAAAATCAAACTCAAATTGTAAACCTAAAACCCTAAAACTATAAACCTAAAACTATAAATCCAAATCAAACTAAACCCTAAACCTTAAATCCTAAACAAACTAAACCCCTACTCTAACCTAAACTAAAACTAAACCTAAACCCTAAACCTAAAACCCTAAACCTAAAGAAACCTAAACCCTAAAACCCTAAACCCTAAACCCCAAACTAACTATAAACCCTAAACCCTAAACCCTAAACCTTGAACTAACCCTAAACCCTGAGTGAACCCTAAACCCTAAACCCTAAAATACTGAACCCTAAAACCCTAAACCTTAAACTTGAAGCCCTAAAAACCTAAAAACCTAAACCTAAACTAAATAGAACATAAAAATAAAATAAATAAAAAAACCTAAACCAAAATAAAATAAATAAATAAAATAAAATAAAAAAAATAAAAACTAAACTAAACTAAAATAAAATAAAATAAACTAAAAAAATCTAAATAAAATAAAAACTTAACCTAAAAAAATAAAATAAACCCAAAATAAAATAAAAAAAAATAAATAAAAATCTAAACTTAAACAATAAACCTAAAAACAAAACCTTAAAAAAAACCAAAACCTACTAAAAAAACCTAAACCTAAAATAAAAATAAAATAAACTACACTAAAATAAATAAAACCTAAATCTAAACCTAAAATAAACTAAACTTAAACCAAAACTAAATAAACTAAAATTTTCTAAAAATAAACATAAACCTAAACTAAAAACTAAAATAAAAAATAAACGTAAAATAAAAGCCTAAAACCTAAAGCTAAAAAATAAATGAAAACCTAAATCTTAACCTAAAAATTAAAGATAACACCTAAACCTAAAAAAATAAAATAAAAGTAAAACTAAACTAAAAAATAAACCTAAACCTAGACCTGAAACTAAAAAAATAAACTAAAGTAAAAACATAAACTAAAAATAGTAAACCTAAAATAAATAAACTAAACTATATAACAAATGAAAATAAACCTAAATTAAAATAGATAATAAAATAAACAAAAATAAATAAAAATTAAACTAAATAAACCTAAACCTACCAGTTTACTAAATTTAAAAAAATAAAAATCAAAATAAATAATAATAAATAAATAAAATAAAAAAAACCCTAATCCTAAACCCTAAACCATAAAACTAACCCTAAACCCTCAAATCTAAGCAATAAACCTAGTATCCTAAACCCTAAACCCTAAAACACTAAAACCCTAAACCCTAAACCCTAAACCATAAACCCTAAATCCTAAACCCTAAAACCCTAAACCCTAAACCCTAAACCCTAAAGAGAACCCTAAACACTAAAACTAACCCTAAACCCTAAACATTAAACACTAAACCCTAAACTCTAAATTAAAATAAACTAATAAAAATAAACTAAAATAAAATAAATAAAAACCTAGACTAAACTAAAAAAATAAAGTAATCCTAAGAATAAAAAGCCTAAGTAAAATAACAACTAAACATAAAATAAAATAAAACTAAAACTAAATAAAAACCTAAATCGAAAAAATAAAGCTAAAAATAAATAAAAATAAAACTTAGACCCTAAACTAAAAAAACCTAAACCAAGAATAAAAATAAAATAAATAAAAGAAAATAAACCTAAACCTAAACTAAAATAAATAAAACCTAAATCTAAACCTACAATAAACTAAACCTAAACCTAAACCTAAACTAAATAAAGTAAAATAAACTAAAAATAAACCTAAACCTAAACTAAAAAATAAAACTTAAAGTTATACCTAAAATAAAAACCTAAAACCTAAACTTAAAATAAAAACCTAAACTTAAACATAAAAAGTAATAAATAAAACCTAAACCTAAAAAATAAAATAATAAAAATAAAATAATCCTAAAATTAACCTAAAATAAAAAGAAAATAAAACTAAATAAAAACTTAAACCTAAAAAATAAACATAAAAATAAAACCTAAAAACAAATAAAAAGTAAAACCTAAACCCTAAACTAAATAAGAACCTAAACCTAAAATAAAAATAAAATAGTCAAAATAAAATAAACTAAATCTAAATTAACTTAAACTAAACTAAAATAAATTAAACCTAAACCCAAGCTAAAAAAATAAAACCTAAAAATAAACGTAAAATAAAAACCTAAAACCTAAACCTAAAAATAGAAAATAAAAACCAAAACCAAAACATAAAAATAAAAAATAAAATGTAAACCTAAAAAATAAAATAAAAATGAAACTCAACTAAAAAATAAACCTAAACCTAAACCTAAAAAATAAACTAAAATAAAAAAAACTAAACTAAAATAAATAAATGAAACTAAATAAAAAATATGTAAATAAAAAAAATAAACTAAAACAAATAAACATAAACTAAATAAACTAAACTTAAACCCTAAATCTTAAGCTAACCCTAAACCCTAAACCCTAAAAACCATAAATGCTAAACCCAAAACCCTAAACCCTAAACCCTAAACCCAAAAAACCTAAAAACCTAAACCTAAACTAAATAAAACCTAAAAATAAAATATATTCAAAAACTTAAACCTAAATAAAATAAAATTAAAATTAAAATAAAAACCTAAACTAAAATCAAAACCTAAACCTAAAAATAAATTATCATAAACTAATAAAAATAAATTAAAATAAAATAAAAATACCTCATCTAAACTAAAAAATAAAATAAACCTAAGAATAAATCATAAACCCTAAATGCATAAACCCTAAAACCCTAAACCTAGACTCTAAACCCTAAACCCTAAACCCTAAACCTTAAACACTAAACCCAAAGCCCTAAACCATAAACCTAAACCTAAGGAAATGAAATAAATTAAAAAATAAACCTAAACCTAAACTTAAATCCTAACAATGGGCAGAACCTTGACGGCAGGAACATCACCGTCAATCAGGCTCAGTCTAGATCTGGCAATGGAGGCGAAGGCAGACGCAGCCATTATCATAGTGGTGATGGGGGATCTAGAGGTGCTGGTGGATATGGAGGTTGAGGTTAGAGTAGTGGAGGTTATGGAGGCAGTATTGAGGTTACATCAATGGTGGTGGTAGAGGGAGAGTTCAAGGATATGATGGTCGACCCCGCTACTTGAGAGGTCATGGTGGTTCTGATGGGTACTGGAGAAATTGAAGAATGGTCGATCCGATCTGCTGCTTAAGAAATTATGTATTTATAGTAGAGATGGTTGTAGGTGTCTAAAATTTTTGACTTGCACTATGCATGCTCATTTTTTATCTATGTCATCGCTTGTGTCTTAGAAAACTTGGTGTGTTACTTGGTTGATGAACTTGAAAAGAAAAAATGTTGAATCTAAATTTATTTTCTGTTAGAAAAAAAAAACCAAAAAACCTAAACCCTAAACTAAAAATTGAACCCAAAACCTAAAACCTAAACCCTAAATCCAAAAAATAAAAATAATAAATAATAATAATAAATAAATAAAAAAAAAAAAACCATAACCCTAAACCCTAAACCCTAAAACCCTAAATCCAAAACCCTAAACCCTAAAACGTAAACCCCAAACCATAATCCTCTAAACCCTAAATCCTAAACCTTAAACCGTAAACCCTAAAACCTACAACCCTGAACCCTAAACCATAAACTCCAAACCCTAATCCCTAAGCCCTAAACACTAAACCTTAAACCCCAAACCATAAACCTTAAACACTAAACCCTAAACCCTAAACCTTAAAACCCTTAATAAAATAAAATTATAATAATAATACACTAAAATAAAATAAATAAAAACCCAAACTAAACTATAAAATAATATAAACTTGAGAATAAAAAACCTAAATAAAATAAAACTAAACATAAAATAAAAATAAAATATACCTTAAATAAAATTAAAGAAAAGTAAACTCAAAAATAAATAAAAAATAAAACCCAAACCCAAAACTAAAAATAAAAACTTAACAAAAAATAAAAAAAAATAAACCAAATAAAATAAACCTAAACCTAAACTAAAATGAACAAACTGAAATAAACCTAACCTAAAATAAACTAAACCTAAACCCTAAACCATAAAAAACCCTAAATGCATAAACCCTAAAACCCTAACCCCTAGACCCTTAACCCTAAACCCCAGACCCTAAACCCTAAACCTTAAACCCTGAAACCATAAACTAACCCTAAATCCTAAATTCTAAACCTAAACATAAACCCAAACCTTAAACCCTGAAACCCTAAACTAAACCTAAATCCTAAACCCTAAACCTTAAACCCTAAATTGAAACCCTAACACTAACCCTAAATCCTAAACTATAAACCCTAACCACTAAACCTTAAACCCTCAAAACCTAAAACCTAAAACTAACTAATGAAACTTAAAAATAAATTAAATAATAAACATAAACCTAAATAAAATAATAAATAAACAAATTAAAAATCTAAACTAAAACCTAAACCTAAAAAATCAAATAAAATATAAAATAAAATTTAATTTGAGATAAAATAAATAAAAACCTAAAATAAACTAAAAAATAAAATAAACCTAAAAATAAGAAACTTAAATAAAATAAAAACTAATTAAAAATAGAAAAATAATACAATAAAATAAAAACTAAATAAAAACCTAAACCTAAATAATAAACCTAAAAATAAAAAACAAATAAAATCTAAACCTAAAATAAACAAAATAAAACAAACTTAAACTTAAACTAAAATAAATAAAACCTAAACCAAAACCTAAACCTAAACCATAAACTACATAAAATAAAATAATCTAAAATAAACCTTAACAAAAACTAAAAAATAAAACCTAAAAATATACCTAAAATAAAACCTAAAACCTAAACTTAAAAAAATAAATAAAACTTAAACCTGGCTTAAAATAAAATAAAACCTAAACCTAAAAAATAAACTAAAATAAAACCTAAACTAAAATAAATAAACCAAAAATAAGCCAAATAAAAAATAAATAAATAAACCTACAATAAAAATAAAATAAACTAAATAAAATAAAAATAAACTACAAATCTAAAATCTTTCTTACTTAATTTTATTAAAAAAATAAATCCTAAACCCTAAAACCCTAAACCTTGAACCCTAAACCCTAAAAATCCCTAAACCTTAAACTTTAAACCCTAAACTACCAGAAAATCCAAAACCACAAACCCTAAACCCCAAACCCTAAACCCTAATCCTAACCCTAAACCCTAAACTAGAAAAACTCTAAACCTAAAATCAAAATAAAATAAACTTAAAACTAAACAAAAATAAATTAAACTAAAATAAATAAATTCTAAACTTACACCTAAACCTAAACATAAACTAAATAAAATAAAATAAACTAAAAATAAACCTAAACCTAAACTAAGAAATAAAACCAAAAATTAAACTAAAAATAAAACCCTAAAACCTAAACTTAAAAAAATGAAATAAAAACTTAAACCTAAACCTAAACTTAAAAATAAAAAAATAAAACCTAAATATAAAAAAGAAAAATAAAACTCAACTAAAAAATAAACCTAAACCTAAACTTAAAAAAAAAATTTACAAAAAACCTAAATTAAAAAAAATAAACCTAAAAAATAAACTAAACTAAATAAAAAAAATAAACCTAAATAAATATAAAAATTAAAATATACTAAAATAAAGAAAAAATAAACTAAATAAACCTAAACCTACCTTGTTACGTAATTTTTTTTAAAAAGCCCTAAACCCTAAATCGTAAATCCTAAACCCTAAAAGCATAAACCCTAAATCCATAAACCCTAAACCCTAACCCTAAACACTAAACCCCAAACCCTAAACCTAAACTTAATGTAACTAAATAAATTAAAAGATAAACCTAAACTATAAAACCTAATCATCCTAAACCTAAACGTTAACCCTAAGAAAGGGTAGAACCTTGATGGTAGGAACATCACCATCAACCAGGCTCAGTCTAGATCTGGTGGTGGGGTATTTGGAGGTGTTGGTGAATATGGAGGTGGTGGTCGAAGCAGTGGTGGTTATGGAGGCCGGAGGAGCGACGGAGGTTATAGCCGTGGTGGTGGCAGGGGGAGAGATCGAGGATATGATGGTAGATCATTCTACTAGAGAGGCCGGGGTGGTTCTGATGGGAACTGGAAAAACTGAAGAATAGGTAATCTATTTGCTGCTTATGGAACTATGTCTTTTCAATAGAGACGGTTCTAGTTATCTAAGCTTTTTGATTTGCTCTAAGCATGCTTATTTTTTATCTATGTCGTTATTGATGTCTTAGAAAACTTGGTGTGTTACTTGGTTGATGAAATTGAAAAGAAGAAATTTTGAATCTGAATTTGTTCTCTGTTAGAAAGAAAAACAAAAAACAAAAAACCCTAAACTAAAAAAGAAAACCTAAACCTAAAATAAAAATAAAATAAACCTAAAGCTACACTAAAATAAACTAAACTAAAATAAATAAATCTTTAACCTAAACCTAAAATAAACTAAACCTAAACCTAAACCCAAACTAAATAAAATAAAATAAACTAAAAATAAAACTAAAATAAAAACCTAAAACAAAAACCTAGAAAAATAAAATAAAAACGTAAACCTAAACCTAAAAATAGAAAATTAAACCTAAACAAAAAAAATAAAATAAAAATAAAATTAAACTAAAAATTTAACATAAACCTAAACCTAAATAAAAAAAAACTAAAATAAATAAACCTAAAATAAATAAAGTAGACTTAATAAAAATAAAAAATAAAATAATCTAAAATAAATATAAAATAAACTAATTAAATTAAATAAACCCAAACCTACCCCTAAACCCTACCCCTAACCCTAAACCCTAAACCCTAAATCCTATACTAACCCTAAACCATAAACAGTAAACCCTAAAAACCCTAAAGCCTAAAGCCTAATGCCTTATGAACATTAATAGCTCTATTAGACATTTGAGGATCCGAATTAGCAAAAAGGTCTGACATGGTCTAGGATTTATTCTCAATCATAATCTCAAGCATGATCTTATGTTCAAGCTTTCTAATATCTCAAGCATGATCTTATGTTCAAGCTTTCTAATACACTTCATTATTGATAATTGATAATTCGCGTCATTAAACTTGTTTGCAAAATTCAAATCATTACAAATCCTTAAAAGGGGCGATCATCATAAAATCTAATAGATTAGATTAAATAATAAAATAATCCACTAATTAATCATGCATATCCAAATTAGTCTTAGATCATCACATTTCTTCAATTTAGTTTCTCGATTATACAATACTACTATCAAGTTTGTCTCTTGGGACTATTTTGGATCAATTTTATATAGTTAAGGCTAAACCCTAAACCCTAAACCCTAAAAATAAAACCTAAAAATAAATAAAAAATAAAACCAAAACCTTAAATTAATAATAAAAACTTAACATAAAATAAAAATAAAATAAACAAAATAAAATAAACATAAACCTAAACTAAAATAAACTAAACTGAAATAAATAAAACCTAAACTTAAACCCAAAATAAATTAAACTTAAACGATAAACCTACAACACTAAACCTACAACCCTAAACCCTAAACCATAAATCTTAAAAAACCCTAAACCCTAAACCCTAAACCCTAAACTCTAAACCCTAACCCCTAAACCTTAAACCCTAAAAACATAAAAACTTAAAGCTAAACTAAATAAAATCTAAAAATAAAATAAATAAAAACCCTAAACCTAAGTAAAATAAAATAAAATAAAAATCTAAACTAAAAAACAAACCTAAACCTAAACTTTAAAAAAAATAACAACTAAACAAAAATAATATAAATAAAAACCAAAACTAAACTAAAAAAATAAATTAAACCTAAAAATAAAAAACCTAAATAAAATAAAAATCTAAACATAAAATAAAACTAAAATAAAATAAAATAAAACTAAATAAAATCCTAAACTAAAAAAATAAATAAATCTAAATAAAAATTAAAACCTAAAAATAAACCTAAAATAAAATATAAATACTAAATTACAAAATAAACATAAACATAAAAATAAACTAAAATAAAAAACCAAAACTAAAATAAATAAACCTAAAATAAATAAATTAAACTAAATAAAAATTAAAATAAACCTAAATAAAAAATAAAAAATAAACTAAATGACTTAAACCTACGAGCTGACTTAATTTAAAAAAATAAAAAAATAAGAAAACCCTAAACCCTAAACCTACCAACCTAAATCTTAAACTCTAAACCCTATAACTAACAATAAACCCTCAACCCTAAACCCTAAACTAACCTTAAACCCTAAACCTCAAACCCTAAACCATAAGCCCTAAACTCAAAACCCTGAACCGTAAACCCTAAACCATAACCCTAAACCATAACCCTAAACCCTAAACCCTAACCCCTAAACCCTAAACCCTAAAAACATAAAAACTTAAAGCTTAACTAAATAAAATCTAAAAATGAAATAAATAAAAACCCTAAACCTAAGTAAAATAAAATAAAATAAAAATCTAAAGTAAAAAAGCAAACCTAAATCTAAACTTAAAAAAAATAACAACTAAACAAAAATAATATAAATAAAAACCAAAACTAAACTAAAAAAATAAATTAAACCTAAAAATAAAAAAACCTAAATAAAATAAAAACTAAACATAAAATAAAACTAAAATAAAAACTAAATAAAATCCTAAACTAAAAAATAAATAAATCCTAAATAAAAATTAAAACCTAAAAAATAAACCTAAAAAATAAAATATAAATAAAACTAAATTACAAAATAAACATAAACCTAAAAAATAAACTAAAATAAAAAACCAAAACTAAAATAAATAAACCTAAAATAAATAAACTAAACTAAATAAAAATTAAAATAAACCTAAATAAAAATAAAAAAATAAAATAAACTAAATAGACTTAAACCTACGAGTTGACTTAATTTAAAAAACTAAAAAAATAAAAAAACCCTAAACCCTAAACGTACCAACCTAAATCTTAAACCCTAAACCCTACAACTAACAATAAACCCTCAATCCTAAACCCTAAATCGTAAACCCTGAAAACCCTAAACCCTAAACTAACCTTAAACCATAAACCTCAAACCCTAAACCATAAACTAAACTCCAAACCCTGAACCCTAAACCCTAAACCATAACCCTAAACCCTAAACCTTAAAACCCCAAATCCTAAAACATTAAACTCTAACCAATAAACCCTAAACCCTAAGAACCAAAAAACCTAAAAACCTAAACCTAAACTAAATAAAATGTAAATAATAAATAAATAAATAAAATTAAAACTAAATAAAATACAATAAAATAAAAACCTAAACTAAATCCTAAACCTAAACCTAATAATAAAATCAAATAAAAAATTAAAATAAAAAAATAAATTTAAACTAAACTAAAATAAATAAATACTTAAATTAAACTAAAAAAATAAAATAAACCTAAGAATAAAAAAATAAAAAAAATAAAAACTACACCTAAAATAAAATAAAATAAATTTAAAATAATATAGAATAAAACTAAATAAAACCCTAAAACTAAAAATAAAATCTAAAAAAATATAAAAAATAAAACCCAAATTATAAACTAAAAATAAAAACTAAATAAATAAAATAAACCTAAACCTATACTGAAATAAATAAAACCTAAACCTAAACCTAAAATAAACTAAACCTAAACCCTAAACTAAATAAAGTAAAATAAACTAAAAATAAGGCTAAACCTAAATTAAAAAAATAAAACCTAGAAATAAACCTAAAATAAAAACCTAAAACCTAAACATAAAAAAAATAAAATAAAAACCTAAACCTAAACCTAAACCTAGAAAATAAAAAATAAAATATAAACCTAAAAAGTAAAATAAAAATAAAACTAAATTATAAAATAAACATAACCTAAACCTAAACCTAAAAAACTAACTAAAATAAAAAAAACCTAAACTAAAATAAATAAACCTAAAATGAAAAAAGCCAAACTAAATAAAAAAAAAACCTAAAAAAATAAACTAAATAAACCTAAACCTATTGATTTAAGTAATTTTTGTTAAAACAAACCCTAAATCTTGAACCTAAACCCTAAATCTTAAAGCTAGAACCCTAAACTCTAATCCCTAAACCCTAAACTAACCCTAAACCTTATACATTAAACCCTAAACCAAAAACCCTAAATAGTAACCCTAACCCTAAACCTGAAACCCTAAACCCTGAACCCTAAAACTATAAACCCTAAACCCCAAACCTGACCCAAACTAACCACAACTAACCCTAAACTACCCTACTTAAACCCTAACCCTAAACCCAAAGCTAAACACTAAACCCTAAACATTAAACCCTACCCTAAATCCTAAACCCAAAACCCTAAACCTTAAACTCTAAATCAACACCTTAAAATAAACCCTAAAAAACCTAAAACCTAAATAAACAAATAAAACTTAAAATGAAATAAATAAAAACCATGCCAAAATAAAATAAAAATAAAAATAATAAAACCTTTAAAACCTAAACCTAAAAGTAAAAATAAAATAAAAATAAAAATAAAAATAAACTAAAATAAAATAAAATAAATCTAAACTAAACTAAAATAAAATAAAGCTAAGAATAAATAACCTTAATAAAATAAAACTAAATAAAATATAAATAAAATAAAGCTAAAATAAAATAAAATAAAAACTTAATAAAAACATAAACCTAAAAAATAAACCTACAAATAAAACCTAAAAGTAAATATAAGATAAAACGTAAACCCTAAACTAAGAAAAAACTAATCCTAAAATAAAAGTAAAATAAACCTAAACCTAAACTAAAATAAACTAAACTAAAATAAATAAAACTTAAACCTAAACCTAAAATAAACTAAACCTAAATCTAAACCAAAGCCTAAACTAAAAATAAAACTTATAAATAAACCTAAAATAAAAAACGTAAAACCTAAACCTAAAAAAATATAATAAAAACCTAAACCTAAACCTCAAAAAAAAAAATCCTAAACCTAAAAAATAAAATAAAAATAAAACTCGACTAGAAAAGAAACTTAAACTTGAACCTGAACCTGAACCTAAAAAAAGAAACTAAAATAAATAAACCTAAATGAAAATAAATAAACCTAAAATTAATAAACTAAACTAGATAAAAAGAAAAAAAAACCTAAATAAACATAATAACTAAAAATAAACTAAATAAACTAAATAAACCTAAACCTACCGTTTACTTAATTTAAAAAAAATCCTAAAGCATAAACACAAAAACTAACCTACTAAAATAATACAACTAAACTATACCTATAAACCCTAAAACCAAAACCCTAAACCCTAAACCCTAAACCTTGAACCCTAATCCTAAACCTTAAACCCTAAAAGCATATACTGAAAAACCCAAAACCCAAAACCCAAAACCCTTAAGCCTAAACCTTAAATCCTAAACCCTAAACCCTAACTCTAAGCCCTAAACCCTAAACCCTAAACCCCAAACCCTAAACCTAAACTTAAAGTAAGTAAATTAAAAAATAAACCTAAACCTTAAAACCTAATAAACCTAAACCTAAACTTAAACCCTAAGAAAGGGTATAACCTTGGCTATAGGAACATCACCACCAACCATGCTCAGTCTAGATCTGGTGGGGTAGGCAAAGGCGGATGCAGTGGTTTTCACAGTATTGGTGGGGTATCTGGAGGTGATGGTGGATTTGGAGGTGGTGGTCAAAGTAGTGGTGGTTATGGAGGCAAAAGGAGTGATAGAGCTTACAGCCGTGGTGGTTGAAAAAGAAGAGATCAGGGATATGATGGTGGATGCCTCTACTCGAGAGGCTGGGGTGGTTTTGATGGGAACTAGAGAAATTGAAGAACATTCGATCTGATTTACTGCTTATGGAACTATGCCTTTATAATAAAGATGGTTCTAGTTATCTATATCATAACTTATGTCTTAGAAAACATGGTGTGTTACTTGGTTGATGAAATCAAAAAGAAGAAAAGTTGAATCTGAATTTGATCTCTATTAGAAAAAAACCAAAAACCCTAAATCCTAAACTAAAAAAAACTAAACCTAAAATATAAATAAAATAAACCTAAATCTACACTAAAATAAACTAAACTAAAATAAATAAAACCTTAGCCTAAACCTAAAATAAAATAAACCTATACCTAAACCTAAATTAAATAAAATAACATAAACTAAAAATATACCTAAACCTAAACAAAAAAATAAAACCTAAAAATAAACCTAAAATAAAAACCTAAAACATAAACCTAGAAATAAAAAATAAAACCTAAACCTAAACCTAAAATAAAGAATAAAACCTAAACCTAAAAATAAAATAAAATAAAATTAAAGTAAAAAAAATAAACATAAATAAACCAAAACCAAAATAAATAAAATAAAAAAACCTAAAATAAAAGTAAACCTAAAATAAAATAAACTAAACTAAATAAATATAAAATAAACCTAAATAAAAATAAAAATAAAATAATCTAAAATAAATATAAAATAAACTAAATAAATTAAATAAACCCAAACCTACTGATTTACTTAATTTAAAAAAACCATAAAACCTAAACCCTAAAACTACACCGAAACCCTGAACCCAAAACCTACAACCCTATACCCTAAAAAAATATATATATAAAAAATCCTAACCTAAAACTGACCCTAAACATGCAAACCCTAAACCCAAAAACCTGCCCTAAACCCAAACCACAAACTCAAATCCTAAACCCTACGAAACCTAAAAAAACCCTGCCTGACCTAAACCTAAACTGAGCCTAAATCCTAAACCCTAAACCCTAAAAATCTAAAATACAAATCAAAACTAAATAACCTAAAAATAAAATAAATATAAAAACTAAACCTAAATAAAATAAAATAAAATAAATTAAAAAAATAAACTAAATAAAACTAAAACTAAACTAAACCTAAACCTACACCTAAAAACTAAATAAAATAAAAAATAAAAACTAAACTAAAATAACATAAATAAAAACCTAAACTAAACTTAAAAATAAAGCAAACCTAAAAAATAAAATAAAACCTAAATGTAAAATAAAAATAAAATAAAAACCTAAAACTAAAAATAACCAAAATAACCAAAATAAATAAAAATAAAACATAAACCCTAAACTAAAAAAAACCTAAACCAATAATAAAAGCAAATATAAAAAATAAATATAAAACCTAAACCTAAAAATACTAAACCTAAACCCTAACATAAAATAAATTAAAATGGTAAAATAATCTTAAACCTAAACTAAAAAATAAAACCTAAAATAAAAACTTAAAATCTAAAGCAAAAAAAATAAAATAAAAACCTAAACAAAAACCTAAAAATATATAAAATAAAACCCAAACCTACAAAATAAAATAAAAATAAAACTAAACTAAAAAAATAAGCCTAAACCTAAAAATGAACTAAAATAAAACCTAACTAAATAAAATAAACTAGCTAAATAAATAAGTAAACCTAAAATAAAATGAAATAAACTATCAATAAAAAAATAAAATAATAAAATAAATACCTAAAACCTATCGTTTATTTAATTTAAAAAAATTAAAAATTAAAAAATTAAAATATTCGAACCCTAAACCTAAAACCTAACTAACCTAAATTCTAAACCCTAATCATAAACCTGACCTACTAAAAACCTAAAACCCTGAGCCACAAACCTAAACACTAAAATAAATCATAAACCCTAAACCACAGACCTACAAACTGAGCCCAAACCCCAAACCACTAACCATAAACTAAAACCCTAAAACCTAAAACTAAATTAAATTGAATACAAAATTAAAATAAATCAAACCTAAATAAATCAAAAAAATAAAATAAAATAAAAACCTAAACTAAAACCTAAACCTAAACTGAAACCTAAACCTAAACCCACAAACCAAATCTAAACCCTAAACCCTACCAAACCCAAATCTAAACCCTAAACCCTAAACCCAAACCATAAACCCTAAAACTGATAAACCATAAATCCTAAAACATATAAAAAAATGACCAAAACCCAAAACCTAAGAATCACAAAACTGAGCTATAAATTAAACTTAAAAATTAAAAAAACATAAATTTAAATAAAATAAAAAAATAAAAACCTAAACCCAAAAATAAAGTATAATAACAAAATAAATTCTAAAATAAAATAAAATAAAAAAAAACTAAACAAAACTAAATAATAAAATAAACCTAAAATAAAATCTAAAACAAAATAAAACTATACTTAAAATAAAAATAAAATATATCAAATAAAATAAAATAAAAAAAACTAAATAAAAACCTAAACCTAAATAATAAACCTTAAAATAATTAATAAAAAAACCTTACCATAAACTAAAAAAAAAATAAACATGGAATAAACAAAATAAAATAACCCTAAACCTAAACTAAAATAAACTAAAATAAAATATATAAAACCTAAACTGAGATCTAAAATAAACTAAACCTAAACCCTAAACTAAATAAAATAAAATAAACCAAAAATAATAATAAACCTAAACCTAAACTAAAAAATAAAACTAAAAATAAACATAAAAAATAAAATAAAAACCTAAACATAAACCTAATAATAAAAAAAAAAAACCTAAACCTTAAAATAAAAAATAAAAAAATAAACTAAAAAATAAACATAAACCTAAACCTAAACCTAAAAAATAAACTAGAATAAAAACCTAAATTAAAATAAATAAACCTAAAATAAAATAATAAATAAAATAAAATAAAGTAAAATAAATAGACTTAAACTTACCAGTTTGTTTAATTTAAATAAAATAAAAAATAAAAAATAAAAAAAATAAAAAAAAAGCCCTAAACCCTAAGCCTACAAACCTAAATCCTAAACCTTAAAACTTAAACCTTAAACCCTAAAACTAACCCTAAACCCTAAACCCTAAACCTATGACCCTAAACCCTAAAACCTAAACCCCAAACCCTAAATCATAAACCTTAAACCCTAAACACTAAACTCCAAACCCTAAACTCTAAAGCCTAAATGCTAAAAACCTAAAATCCTAAACCTAAACTAAAAAAACATAAAAAAATATATAAAAAAAACTAGACCTAAATAAAAGAAAATAATAAAATAAAATAAAAACCTAAACTAAAACATAAACTTAAACAAAAACCTAAACCTAAAAATAAAATAAATAAAAAATAAATACAAACTAAAATAAAATAAATAAAACATAAACTAAAATAAAATAAAATAAACCTAAAAAACATAAATATAATAAAACATAAAAAAAAATAAAATAAAACTAAAATAAAATAAAATAAAGACTAAATAAACCTAAACCTAAAATTAAACCTAAAAACAAACTTAAAATAAATAAAAATAAAACCTAAAATAAGCTAAAAAAAATGTACTAAAATAAATAAAATAAAATAAACCTAAACCTAAAATAAATAAACTAATCTAAAATTTACAAAACCTAAATCATAACCTAAAATAAACTAACCTAAACCCTAAAACAAAAAAAATAAACTAAAATGAACCTAACTAAAAAATAAACCTAAACCCTAAACCATAAACCCAAATGCTAAAAAACTAAACCTAAACTAAACAAAACCTAAAAAGAAAATAAACAAAAAACCTAAACCAAAATAAAATAAAATAAAATAATAAAATAAAATAAAAACATAAACTAATACCAAAACTTAAAAAGAAAATAATATTAAAAATAAAAACTAAAATAAAATAAAATAAATAAGAAACTAAACTAAACTAAAGAAATAAAAAACCTAAATAAAATCAAAACTAAATCTAAAATAAGAATAAAATAAACCTAAAATGAAATAAAATAAAAACTAAATAAAAAACTTAAACTTAAAAATTAAACCTAGAAATAAATAAAAAATAAAACCTAAACCCTAAACTAAAAAAAAAATCTAAACCTAAATTAAATAAACTAAATTAAATTAAATAACACATAAACCTAAACCTAAAATAAACTGAACCAAAACCTAAAAATAAACTAAATGAAATAAAAATAAACCTAAACCTAAACTAAAAAATAATTTAAAAATCTAAAACAAAGCACAAAACTAAATAAAATAAAATAAAACCTAAACTTTCACCTAAAAATAAAAAAATAAAACCTAAACTTAAAAATAAAACAAAAATAAAGCTAAACTAAAAAATAAACCTAAACCTAAACCTAAACATAAAATTAAAGTAAATGGATTAAACTAAATAAAAATAAAACCAAAATAAATAAAAGTAAATACTAAAATAAATAAATTAATTAATTAAATAAACCTAAACCACTTTTGCTTATTTGTAAAATAAAATAATAAAAATAAATAAAACCTAACTACCCTGGATCTATGCTATCTAACCCTACCTTAACCCAAACCCTAGCCTAAACCTTAGGCCTGGCATGGCTCAACCTAAACCCTAACTCCCAAACCTAAATCTGGCCATGACACTAAAATCCCACCCAATCCCTGACCTGACCACTGAGCCCTAAATCTACCACTGAGCCACACTACAAAATAACCTAACCCTAACCCTAAACTTAAACCCTAAACCCTACCATACCCTAAACCCTACCCTAAACCCTAAAACCTTAAAACCTAAAAACCTAAACTTAAATTAAATAAAACTAAAAAAATAAATTAAATAAAATAATATAAACCTAAATAAAATAAAAAATAACATAAAATAAAAAGCTATTTTAAAATTAAACCAAAACAAAATAAATAAAAACTAAAACTAAATTAAAAAATAAAATGAACCTAAAAATAAAAAACCTAAATAAAATAAAAACTAAACGTAAAATAAAAATAACATAAACATAAAATAAAATAAAAGAAAAGATAAATAAAAATGTAAACCTTAAAATTAAACCTAAAAGTAAATAAAAAATAAAACCTAAAGCCTAAACTAAAAAAAAACTTTTGCCTAAATAAAATAAAATAAAATAAACCTAAACCTGAACTAAAATAAATAAAACTCAAATAAATAAAACCTAATCGTAAACCTAAACCCTAAACTAAATAAAATAAAATAAAATAAAATAAAATAAAAATAAACCTAAACATGAACTAAATAATAAAAACCTAAAAATAAACCTAAAATAAAAACCTAAATCCCCAAAAAAACCTAAACATAAATAGAAAAAAAATAAAAAAAAATTTAAACCTAAAAGTAAAAATAAAAAATAAAACTAAACTAAAATAAACATAAACCTAAACCTAAACCTAAGAAAATAAACTAAAATAAGAAACCTAACTAAATAAATAAAATAAAATAAATAAACCAAACTAATAAAATAAAAATAAACCTAGAAAAATAAAAATAAAATAAATTAAAAAATAAACTTAAAAATAAATAAACTATAGACCTAAATCTACTAATTCATGATTTTTTTTTAAAAAAAAAACTACTAAAACTCTAAATAAAAACCTAACCCTAAAACCAGGCCCTAATCTGACCCTACCCAAACTGACCCTAAACCTAAAAACCCTGGCCCTAACCTGCACTGACATCCTATCTCCACAAAACTGACTAACTGAGCCCTAAACAGGCCCTAACTCCTGACTAAACCTAAAACCTAAACTCTAACCTCTGACCCTACTAGTCTGATCTAAAACTACCTACTAAACTTCTGACTAAAAACCTAATCCCTGATCTCCTAAAATAAACTCAACTACTGATATCTAAACTGAGCCTAAAACCCAAACTAAACTAAACCACAAACCAAAACTAAACTAAACTAAACCCTAAACTAATAAATGAAAACCTGTATCAAACCCTAAACCTAAACCCTAAACCAAAACCAAACCTAAACTAAACCTTCCCAGCCCAAGCCTAAATAGACCAACTAAACTAGCTAAATCTAATACTCTAAACCCAAAACCTAAACCATTAGAACTCTCTCATTCTGGCGTTGAATCCCTCTTGGTGGCGTGTCCCGACTAGGGATTTTTGTGGCTTTAACTGCGATTTTGATCAATTTCAAATGCTTGAATAATATTTGGCTATTTGTGTGATGTTTCATCAATGACCATGGCTATGGTGAGTTTTATTCCTTGGGCTCCACATCAAAATATGGATGTTTCAGCTAGGGCATTCGACATTTTGGGGATTGGCAAGCTAATGCTGCATCTTCTACTAAATTATTTAAGGAAGCGCTCTTCGATAAGATTTCTCCCTCTGTTGATTCAATTAATCTCATTTTGATGTCTTTTAGAGGTTTTCCAGCCATTATGTGCTCTGATGTGGATATTGAAAAGTTGGCAAAACCCTTTGAATTTTCTCTTATTGGTAAATTTGCTTTGTGTCATCCAAATTTGGATAAAATCTACTCTTTTTCCCATAATCTCAAACTTAAAGTGCCTTCTTGATTGGTCTTATTGACCCTTGGTATATCCTGATTCAACTTTCTAATAATCTAGATTATTCACATGTTTTTTCACATCATTCTTACTTCATCTATAATTGTCATATGTGTTTGTTGAAGTGGTCACCCCTTTTTGACATTAAGGAAGAATCTCTTATTGACCCTATGAGATTATCGCTTTCTAATATGTGCATTTATTTTGTTACCCATCATGTGCTTTTTACTATTGGAAATTTATTTGGTCAACCTTTGTAACTCGACTAAGCGACCGTTGAGCGATCTCACCTCTCTGTGGCTTAGATCCTCTTGAAATTAGACATAACTAAAAAATACCCTAAGGATGTTTGGATTCGCTCTAAAAAATTTGGGTATTCCCAAAAGGTTGAATTAGAAAACCTTATAATTTATTGTTCCCATTGTAAAATACACAGTCATGATAATTTAGACTATTTTATTCTCCATTCCCAACTTAAAAAAATGAAATCCTACTAAAGATAATGTTGTCCCTATCCATGAGTCGACTCCTACTTATGTTTTGAAATCAGCCTCGACACCTAAGGATGGTATGAAGGCTGTTATTGAGATTGATTCCTTGGATATTGAGGTTAATCCTATTGAATACATTTCAACTCCTACTATTGGTACGGATTCAGTCGGTACTCAAAATGGAAAGGATGATCTACCTTTTATTACTTCTTTGAATTTAAAAATTTCTAATGCAGAGAAAAATACATTTTCTAAGTTATTAGATGATGATTATGCTTCCTTTGATTATATCCATACATCTATGTTTACTTTCGTCAATGAAAATAAAACTTTTAATGATGATTAAAATGATGTTGAGCATGTTGAAAACATTTCTGATCTGGATTTAACTACTTGTGCTTTAAATGATTCTAAATTATCACTATATCTCATTTTTAATTTTGATATTCATGTTAATCCTACTTTTCAACTAAATTTGGATTTGAGGGAACTCCCACTAAACACTTGGAGAATTCTCCTAAACCTATGACTAATGTTACTGATTCTTACTCTGTTGATGACTCCAGGGGAAAAGAAAATAGTTTCCAAACTTATCATGCTAATAAGAAAAATATTAAACCTTTCCCTCCTAAATTGTTCAAAAACACTAGATCTGTTGCGGCCTCCCACTCCTCTTAAATAACCTTTGCTTACCCCCTTTTTATTTTCCTTATGTTTAATTTTCTTGTTTGGAATGTTAGAGGGATTAGTACCCTCTCTATTCATAATCATACTAGAAATCTCTATCGCATTCATAATATTTCTTTACTTATTGTTCTGGAGCCTCTTATACATGCGAATAAAATTAAACATTTTGCTAGAATGATCGACTTCAAAAAAATTTTCTCTAATGTTAGTAGTACGATTTGGTGTTTTTGGAATAATTGCATCGAGGTTTCTATTATTGATGATTTTGCACAAGTTGTAAATGATCAAATCTCTTATGGTGACTATTGTGTTTTGGGCTCTTTTGTTTATGCATCTTGTTATAGATCTAGTAGAAATCTTCTTTGGGATAATTTGAGGAATTTTGCTACCTCGATCAACAAACCTTGGTTTTTTTGTGGTTATTTCAGCTCTATTTTATTTTCTTCTGAATGAAGTGATGGTTGCTCTCCTAATATTCATTCTATGAAAGATTTTTTCAATATGATCTTTGATTGTAATTTGCTTGATATTGTCTTTAAGGGTTCTAATTATAAGTGGCAAAACTCTAAACTTTGGCAAAGGTTGGACCGAATCCTTTTTAATACTCATTAGATTACTCAATGGACTATTACTTCTATTGATCATTTAAGTAGAACCTTGTCTGATCATGCTCCTTTTTTGGTTTATATTAAAGATAATTCTAATAGATTAAAAAACTTTTCTCCTTTTAGATTTTAGAACATGTGGATTCAACATTTTGATTTTTTTGATGTTTTGGTTAATAATTGGAAAGCTCCTTTGCATCCTGATAATTTGAATATGGGGATGGATAGACTTTGGCTTAAATTTAAAATACTTAAACAAAATTTGGGTTGGTGGAACAAGCTTTATTTTAAAAACCTTTTTGTTAATATTAAAGATATGAAAAAATTGGTTTATAATCTTGAAGTCTTTGTTATATCTAATCCTTCTAAGATTAAGGACTTGATTGAGGTGAAAGATAAACTTGTTAACTTCCAAAATATGGAAGAAACTTATTGGCACCAAAAATTAAAGATGACAATGGAGATTTGATTATGGAGAATAATGATATTAAGGAATCTATTATTAATTACTTTAGAAACATGCTTAATAAGTATTGCCCTTATGAAGCTATTTCTAAACTACATTTGATTCCTTCTATTATTATTAATGATGATAAAGATTTGCTTACCATTATACCTAATGAAAATGAAACTTTTAAAGTTCTTAATTGCATGAACATAGACTCTATTGCTAGTCTAGAGGGCTTCACAACTCAATTATTTAAAAAAAAAGTTTGTTTATCATTAAAAATGATTTGATTGATGTTGTGATTGATTTTTTAAGGGTAATCATTTGCCTAGATATTTTTCTAGTACTTCTATTATTCTCATTCCTAAGAAAGATAATCTGGGCTATTAGATTGATTTTAGACCTATTAGTCTTTACACCTTCTTCATTAAGTTAGTTTCCAAAATTCATACCAACATGCTTAGTCCTTAACTTAATAGAATTATCTCTCTGAACCAAGCTAGTTTTGTTAGAGGTAAATCTATTTTTGATAATATTTTACTTTCCCAAGAATTTATTAATGATCTCGATGCCAAGAATAGAGGTGGCAACATTCTTTTCAAATTAGATATTGCCAAAGCCTTTATTAACATCTCTTGGGATTTTCTTTTCCATATTCTGAATTAATTTGGTTTTTCTGATAATTTTATTTTTCTTATTAAAAATTATATTAATAATGCCTGGTTTTTGATTTTTCTTAATGGGGAAGCCTTGGGTTTCTTTCCCTCTTCCTATGGCTTAAGATAAGGGGATCCTTTATCTCCTGCTTTATTTATTATCGTTATTGAGTACTTATCTTGGAGCATCAATGATTTATTCTTAAATAATCCTAGTATGTACTATAAAACTCTTGGTGATCTTCATGTTTCCCAGTTAAGCTTTGCAGAAGATTTCATTATTTTTTGCAATACTTGTATTCATCATATCAAGAATCTCAAGAACTTTTTAAATATTTAGTTGAGAAAGTGGCCTTTTTACCAATGATAACAAAAGTTGTTTTATGACTTCCTCTCGTATCTCCAATAATAAAATCAATCAAATCTTGCAAATCGTTAATTTTAAACATCAACACTCAACACTAAAGTACTTGGGTGCTCCTCTCTTTAAAGGCTCGAAACAATCCCATGTCTTTGATGAGTTAATTCCAAAAATTTTAAATAAAATTTCTTTTTGGGAATTCCATTTGCTTTCCTTTGGTGGTAGGCTCACTATTCTTTAAAGAACTTTTAATTCAATGCCTATTTATTTGATTCAAACAATTATCCCCACTAATGATACACTTATCATAATTGATCATCTGCTTAATAAATTTTTTTGGGGCTCCAATAATTCTGCCAAAAGATTGCAATGGACATCTTGGCATAAATGTTGTGGTTCTTTGAGTGAAGGTGCTCTTTGTAGTAAACCTATTCGTGAAGCTATCACAGCTTTCTCTCATAAGTTCTAGTTGAATTTTAGAAAGAATGATAGCCTTTGGGCTAATTTTATGACAGAAAAATACTGCCAAGGTAAACAACCCCTTATCTTTGCTTATAAAGTTGGTAACTCTCTAGTTTGAAAAAAGTTTTACTCCATTAGATGAGTTGTAGAATCCTTAATATCTTAGGGTATTCGTTCAGGTTCTTCTTTCTTTTGGCAAGATAATTGGATTGGCAATGCCTCTATTAACACCCTTTTATCTACCCACTCTTCTACTACTATCAAAGTTAACTCTTTTTGGCTTAATAACAAATAGAATGAAAGAAAACTTGAGAATTATATCCCTGTATCCCTTTTTGACAACTTCAAAAATATCCCCATTTCTTCTAAGAAACCTGAACAATTACTTTTAAGCTTTCTTATAATGGTGATTTTGTTCTTAAAGAGATTTGGAATTTTATTAGAGATAAACATAACCCCTCTAATTTATTTACTAAACTTTGGAATAATATCATTCCCATTTCCTATTCAGTTTTATCTTGGAGGATTTTGAATAACTTTATTCCTGTGAGTCTTTACACTAGACTAAAGGGTTTTATTTACCATCTAAGTGGTATTGTTTCTTTCATATTGAAAATGTAAATCATGTTTTTATCAATGGTGTCATTGCTTCTAAATTATGGCTTTGGTATGATGATTTATTTAATACCAATTATTTTCATTGTTCACTTTCTTGATATGATATTCTTGAAGTTTGTTTCAAAAAAAATTGTGAAAGGTCATATTAATGTTTTAATTGCTATTACCCTTATCTGGTTCATTCGGATGGATAGAAATGATGCTAAATATCATGCTATTCCTATGAACCATAAAAGGATCTTGGCTGGAACTAAAGAAAAACTTCATGCTCTGTTTAATGCCAATCTTATTAGTAACACTCATTTTGGAGGTTATAAATTTGTGGCTAAAAAATTGGGTATCATTCAACCTGATTTTGACTCTTATAAAGGTGTTAGGAATTTCCAATGGATTAAACCTAAAGACAACTTGATTAAAGTGAATACTAATGGTTCTGTGTCTTTCGATAAATATGGTTATGGTGGTATCCTTAGGGATTCTAAAGGTATTGTCACCTATGCTTTTTTCCTTTCCTCTCAAAGCCTGTTCTATTATTTTTGCTGAGCTTATGGCTATTAATAAAGCTATTGAAATTTCTTTGAATAGAGGTTTCCTGAACATCTGGATTGAAATTGATGCTCTCTTGCTTTTTCACATGCTTAATTCTAATAGAAATGAAAATTCTAAATTATTTTATCTTCTTAATCATACAAAAAATCTTCTTTCTGAAGTATGTTTTAAAATTTCACATATCCTTCATGAAGGTAATGCTTGTGCTAATTTCTTGGCTAATTTAGGTGCCAACTTAACTAGTTTCACTTTATTTTACAACCAGACTTTGCCTAAACTATTAAGATGTTTTGTTAATCTGGATAATGGTGGATTGCCTTATCTCAGAATATAATTCCTTGGTTTGGTGTTTTTTTTTTCAATTGGTTTTTGATGTTTTTTTCTTTTGGTTGCTCTTTGTTAAATCCTTTTTGGGTTGTGGTTATATGCTTAGTTTCACTCTTTGTCCTAAGTTAGTTTTTGTATTTGACCTCATACTTTTGGGTTGGCCTTGTCTTTTCTACTTGTGGTTATTATCATTCTGGCGGGGTTTGGTTTTGCACAGTGGCTTCTATCTGCGTGACTGGGTGTTTACCATAATTTTTCCTTGGCTATTTTTGGTAACCTTCTTTTAGGATGTGGCTTTGCCTGTTGTAGGTTTTTCCTCTTGTATGGGTTTTGCATCATTTCTAGTTTGGTTGCAAACTTATTTGAATCACTATGGTGGTTTGGTGGCTTCTTTGGTGGGTTGGCGGTGTTATGTTATGTTGGTTGGCTATCTATTTTGGTTATTTTTTCATTTCTATTGGTAACATACAGGGGATGGTTGATGGTTGGCTATTATTTTTTTCTATTTTGTTGATTGGGGCTTAGTGCTCAATTTCGCTGATTTTGTTTTTATTCTTTTGGTTATGGTTTTGACCTCCTCCTTTTTTGCCCTTCCCCTCTTGGCTGCAGCAACTTTGGGTTTGGTTATTTTTATGGTTTGGCTAGTTATTGGCATTTTAGTGGCAATTCTTTTCCTATCTATCTTGGGTGATTTTGGCTTGATGGCTGCTATTGGTCTTACATTGACTTGGGTTTTCTGTTGTTGTGGTGCTTGGCTAAGAGGCTATGTTGGCTAACTAGATTGGTTGGTTGTCTCTCTGTTGGGTGGCTTTTTGGCTATCCTTTCTACTTTTCCTTGCCTGTTGGGGATCCTTCCTTTATTGCTTACTAATGATGTGCTATTATCTGGAGGCTGCTTTATGGATATTTTACTTAGTTGCTTTGGTTGGAGGATTTTAGTTTGCTTTGGAATCTTGGTTGGTTGCTTTTCTCTTTGTTGGATTTTTTCTTCCCCTTGGCTAATTTGCTGGAGCCTTTTGTTGGGCAGATTGATCTTTTACTGATCCTTCTGAATTAGGAATTTTAGTTTCTGGTGATTGGTGGCTGCCTTTGGCCCCCCTTTTGTGCGTGATGGCCTTGGATGTTGGCTTGTATCAGGTATGCTGGTGGTGGTTTTGGTGGTGCTAATGCTTGGTTTCATTAGCTTGGCCAATGATCCTGCTATAACTTTTGGGTTGCTAGATTTATGTGATTGGCCTGTTTAGGGTTTTGTTTGGTGGGTTGGTTGCTAGTTGGCTTTTTCTCTATTTATTTTGGTGTAGAACTGTATCACTATGGACTGCTTGGATGGCTTCTGGTATCATGTATGTTGGCTATGATGGCTTTGATGTTACTCACCTTCTCTCTCTAGTTGGTAGCTTTACATATGATTATAACCCTTCTTTATGAAGTTTGGATGCTCATATTTATTATTGCCCCTTGAGATGATCTTAACTAAGCCTAAGCTTTCTCTTTCTATGCTCTCTCCTTTTGCTCTCTTAATCATTATACTTTTTAGCTATGACTTTTGCCTTTGTTGTATTTTTGCAGATTTCTTTTATAGCTTGGAACTTTACATAGGGACTGGTCATTTCTCAGTCATCCCTATTGTTGTTGCTGTGGATCTTGCTTATCTTGCTTTCTCAAAGGAATCATAAATTGCTGCTGACTCAACCTTTTTCTATTTTCATGTTTTATTTTAGTTTTACTCTATGTCCTTTAACTCTTATGCTTTTTAGATGTTGTTTTTGCTCTTTTATTTTCTTTTCTTCTTCTAATGTACTTAGATGGTGGTTTGGCTCTTTAGGTTTCTTGTAGCTCTATGAGCTGTAGATTTCTGAGCTTTACCCCTTTTAAGGACATTGTATCATTTACTTTTATGGTAATAAAAAAAACCCTAGACCCTAAACATTAACCCTAAACTCTAAACCATAAACCCTAAACCCTAACCCTAAACCTTAAACACTAAACCTCAAACCCTAAACCTAAACCTAAAGTAACTTAATAGATTAAAAAAATAAACCTAAACCCTAAACCTAATAAACTTAAACATAAACCTAAACCCTAAGAATGGAGAAACCTGTAACCATCACCATCAACCGTGCTCGCCAAGAAGCGGAGTGGAGGCGAAGGTGGAGGTGGCAGTTATCGCAATTATGGTGGGGGATTTGGAGATGCTGGTCGATATGGAGGTGGGGGTCGGAGTAGTGGTCGTGATGGAGGTGGGAGGACTGACGGAGGTTACAGCCGTGGTGGTGGTGGAGGGAGAGATCGGGGTAGGATGGTGTATCCCTCTACTCAAAGAAGTCGGGGCGGTTCTAATGGGAACTGGAGAAACTGAAGAACGAGCGATCCGATCTTCTACTTATGGAACTTTGTCTTTATAGTAGAGATGGTTCTACTTATCTAGGGTTTTTGATTTTCTCTATGCGTGCTCATTTTTTATCTATGTCATCGCTTGTGTCCTAGAAAACTTGGAGTGCTACTTGGTTGAGGAAATCAAAAGGAAGAAATCTTGAATCTGAATTTCTCATTTGTTAAAAATAAAAACCAAAAGCCCTAAACCCTAAACTAAAACCTAAACCCTAAATCTCAAAACTAAACCCAAAACCCTAAAAAAACCCTTAACCCTAGGCCCTAAAACTAATCTTAAACCTTAAACCTTAAACCCTAAACCTACAATCCCAAACCTTAAACCTTAAATGTAAAACCCTAAACCCTAAACCCTAAACACTAAAACCATAAATACCTAAACCCAGCTAAACCCAGAAACCCTAACTCTAAAACCTACAACCCTACCACCACCCCAAACCCTAAACCCTAAAAACCTAAACCTAAACTAAATAAAACTAAAAATAAAATAAATAAAATACCTAAAACTAAATAAAATAAAATTTTAAACTAAAACATAAATCTAAACCTAAAAAAGAAAATAAAATAAAAAATAAAACTAAAATAAAATAAATAAAAACCTAAACTAAACTAAAAAAATAAAAAACCTAAATAAAATAAAAACTAAACGAAAAATAAATATAAAATAAACCTAAAATAAAATAAAATAAAAACTAAATAAAAACCTAAACCAAAAAAGTAAACCTAAAAATAAAACCTTAAAAATAAATAAAAATTAAAACCTAAACCTTAAACTAAAAAAAACCTAAACCTTAAATAAACAAAATAAAATAAACCTAATCCTAAACTAAAATAAACTAAACTAAAATAAATAAAACATAAACCTAAACCATAAACTAAATAAAATAAAATAAACTAAAAATAAACCTAAACCTAAACTAAAAAAAAATAAAACCTAAAAATAAACCTAAAGTAAAAATCTAAAACCTAAATCTAAACTTAAAAATAAAAAATAAAACCTAAACCTGAAAAATAAAATACAAATAAAACTAAATTAAGAAATAAAAATAAACCTAAACCTAATCCAAAAAAATGAATAAAATAAATACCTAAACTAAAAATATTAAACCGAGAATAAATAAAATAAACTAAACTAAAATAAAAATAAAATAAAATAAATAAAAAAACTAAATAAACTAAAAAACCCTAAACCTACTAGTTTGCTTAAATTTAGAAACAAACCTAAACCTTAAACCCTCAATAAACCAAAACTAAACCTAAACCTAAACCACCAGGAGTAAACCTACAACCCTAAACCCAAAACCCTAAAAAACCCTAAACCCTAAACCCTAAACCCTGAACACTAAACCCTAAACCCTAAACCCTAAACCCTAAACCCTAAACCCTAAACACTAAAATATTAAACCCTAAACACTAAACCCTAAATCATAAACCATAAACCCTAAATCCTAAAAACCTAAAACCCTAAAAACCTAAAGCTAAACTAAATAAAATATAATAATAAAATAAGAAAACCTAAACCTAAATAAAATAAAAATATATAATAAAATAAAAACCTGAACTAAAATCTAAGCCTAACTTTAAACTTAAACCTACACCTAAACCTAAACCTAAAATAAAATAAATAAAACCTAGACTTAAACCTAAACCCTAAACTAAATAAATTAAATTAAATATAAATAAACCAAAACCTAAACTATAAAATAAAACATAAAAATAAACCTAAAACTTAAACCTAACAAAATTAAATAAAAAACTTAATCTAAGCCTAAAAAATATAAAATGTAACCTAAACCTAAAAAATAAAATAAAAATAAAACCAAACTAAAAAAATAACCATAAACCTAAACCTAAACCTAAAAAATAAACTAAAATAAAAAAACCTAAATTTAAATAAATAAAGCTAAAATAAATAAAATAAACTAAATAAAAATAAAAAATAAACCAAAATAAATAAATAAAATAAAATAAACTAAGATAAAAAAACAAACTAAATAAACCTAAACCTACGAGTTTACTTAATTAAAAAATAAAAACCCTAAACCCTAAAATTAATAAACCAAACTAAATAAAAATAATAATAATACCATTTTATTTAATTTTTTTTTTTAAAAACCCTAAACTTTAAACCCTAAACCCTAAACTTTACATCCTAAATCCTAAACCCTAAACCCCTAGACTAACCTTAAACCCTAAACCCTAAAACCCTAAACCTTAAACACTAAACCTTAAAAACCTAAACTTAAATAAATTAAAAACCTAAACAAAAAAAAAATTAAATCGAAACCTAAAAATAAAATGAAATAAAATAAAAATAAAAAACTAAATTAAAATAAATAAAAACCTAAACTAAAAAGTAAAATAAACCTAAGAATAGAAAACCTAAATAAAATAAAAACTAAACATAAAATTTTAATAAAATATACTTAAAATAAAATAAAATAAAAACTAAATAAAACCTAAACCTAAAAAATAAACTTATAAATAAATAAAAAATAAAACCTAAACCTTAAACTAAAAAATAACTAACTCTAAAATACAAATAAAATAAACATATACCTAAACTAAAAAAAACTAAACTAAAATAAAGAAGACCTAAACTTAAACCTAATATAAAGTAAACATAAGACAAAACCTAAACTAAATAAAATAAAATAAACTAAAAATAAACTTAAACCTAAACTAAAAAATAAAACCTAAAAATAAACCTAAAATAAAACCTAAAACCTAAACCAAAAAAATTAAATAAAAACCTAAACGAAAACCAAAAAAAAAAGAAACTAAAACCTAAAAAATAAAATAAAAATAAAATTGAACTAAAAAATAAACCTAAACCTAAACCTAAACCTAAAAAATAAAAAGCCTAAACTAAAATAAATAAACCTACTAAATAAAAATATAAAATAAACCTAAATAAAACTAAAAAGTAAAATAAATAAAAAATAAACTTGATTTAAAAAAAGAAAAAACCTTAAGTATGGGCAGAACCTTGATGACATGAACATCACCATCAACCAGGCCCAGTATAGATTTGGCGGTGGACATGAACCCTAAAAAAAAACCAAAAACCCTAAATCCTAAAGTAAAACATGAACCGTAAACCTAAAACATAAACCCTAAACCCTAAACCCTAAACCCTAAACCTTACACACTAAATCCTAAAAATTAAATAATAATATTTCAAAAAACCCTAACCTTAAACCTCAAAGCGTAAATTCAAAACCCTAAACCTACAACCTTAAACACTAAAACCTAAACCCTAAAACCCTAAACCCTAAACCCTAAACCCTAAACCTTAAGGCCTAAACCCTAAACCTTAAACCATAAACCCTAAACCTAAACCCCAAACATTAAACCTTAAAGCCTAAAAACATGAAAACCTAAACCTAAACTAAATAAAACCTAAACATAAAATAAATAAATAACCTTAAACATAAATAAAATAAATAAATGAGATAAAATAAAAACCTAAACTAAAACCTAAACCTAAACCTAAAAATAAAATAAAATAAAATAAATATAAACTAAACTAAAATAAAAAATTGAATAATCCTAAAATTAATAAACCTAAAAAAATAAAAACTAAACGAAAAATAAAAATAAAATAAACCTAAAATAAAATAATATAAAAATTAAATAAAAGCCTAAATGTAAAAAAAAATAAATAAAACCTAAAATTAAAGAAAAATAAAACCTAAACCTTATACAAAAAAACCTAAACCTAAATTAAACTAAACAAAACTAAAAAAAATTAAACCTAAACCTAAACCCTATACTAAATAAAATAAAATAAACTAAAAATAAACCTAAACCTAAACTAAAAAATAAAACCTAAAAATAAACCTAAATTAAAAACCTAAAACCTAAACCTAATAGAATAAAATAAAACCTAAACCTAAACTTGAAAATAAAAAAAAAACATAAACCTAAAAAAATAAAATAAACATAAAAACAACCTAAAAAAATAAACATAAACCTAAACTTAAACCTAAAAAATAAACTAAAATTAAAAATCCAAACTAAAATAAATAAACATAAACTAAAATAAATAAAAATAAAACTAAACTAAAAAATAAACATAAACCCTAAAACCTAAAACTAATCCTAAACCCTAAACCCTAAACCTACAGCCTTGACCCCTAAACTCTAAAAAATGCCAAACCCAAAACCCTAAACTAACCCTAAACTCTAAACCTTAAACCCTAAAACCTAAACCCTATACCCCAACCCTAACCCTAAACCCTAAACCCTATACCCAAAACACTAAAACACTACACCCTAAACCCTAAACCCCAAAAAGCTAAACCTAATTACAAATAAAAATAAAACAAAATAAAAATCTAAACTACAAAATAAATCTAAACCTAAAAATAAAATAAAATAAAAAATAAAAATAAAGTAAATTAAAATAAATAATAACCTAACTAAACTAAATAATAAAATAAACTTACGAATTAAAAACCTAAATAAAAAAACTAAATGTAAATTAAAAATAAAATAATTCTAAAATAAAAACCTAAACCTAAAAAATAAATCTAAAAATAAATAAAAAATAAAACTTAAATACTAAACTCTCAAAATTAAACATAAAACTAAAGAAAAATAAACTAAACTAAAATAAATGGAACCTAAACCTAAACCTAAAATAAACTAATTCTAAACCTAAACATAAACTAAATAAAATAAAATAAACTAAAATAAACCTAAACCTAAACTAAAAAATACAACCTAAAAATAAACCTAAAATAAAAACATAAAACCAAAACTTAAAGAAATAAAATAATATCCTAAACCTAAAATAAAAAATAAGAAATAAAACTTGAACCTAACAAATAAAATTAAAATAAAACTCAACTAAAAAATAAACCTAATCTTTAACCGAAACTTAAAAAATAGACTAAAATAAAAAGCCTAAACTAAACTAAATAATAAAAATATAATCAAAAATAAAAATAAAAATTAAAATAAACTAAACTAAATAAAAAAAATAAACTAAATATACTAAATAAACTTAAAACTACTGGTTTACTTAATTTTTTTTTTAAAAATCTTAAACAATAAACTCTAAACCCTAAACCCTGAAAAATCCTAAACTAAAGATCGGCCGAAGACAGTTCTAGTTATTTCGTGTTTTTGATTTGTTGTATGCATGCTCATTTTTAATCTATGTTGTCACTTGTGTCTTAGAAAATTTGATGTGTTATTTAGTTGATGAAATTGAAAAGATGAAATATTGAATCTTAATTTATTCTCTGTTAAAAACAAAAAATCAAATACCTTAAACCCTAAACTAAAACCTAAACCCTAGACCTAAAACCTAAACCCTAAACCCTGTATCCTAAACCCTAAAAATCCAAAACCCAAACCCTAAACCCTAAACCCTAAAACCCTAAACCCAAAACACTAATCCCTAAAACCTAAACCCTAAACTGCAAATCATAAACCCTAAACCCTAAACCTTAAACCATAAAAAGTTAAAACCTAAACTAAATTAAACCTAAAATTAAAATAAATTAAAAACATAAAAAAAAATAAAAAATAAAATAAAATAAAGTAAAAACCTAAACTAAAACCTAAACCTAAACCTAAACCAAAACCTAAACCTAAAGAAAGAAAATAAAATAAAAATAAAAACTAAACCAAATAAAATAAATAAAAACCTAAACTAAATTTAAAATTAAAATAACCTACATAAAATATAAACTAGACCTAAAATAAAATAAAATAAAACTAAATAAAAATATAAACTTAAAAAATAAACCTAAAAAAAAAATAAAACCAAAACCCTAAACTAAAAAAAAATCTAAACCTAAAATAAAAATAAAATAAACCTAAACCTAAACTAAATTAAACTAAATTTGAATAAATAAAACCTAAACCTAAACCTAAAATAAACTAAGCCTAAACCATAAATAAAATAAAATAAACTAAAAATAAACCTAAACCTAAACTAAATAAAACCTAAAAATAAACATAAAATAAAAACCTAAAACCTAAACATAAAATTTAAAATAAAAACCTATACCTAAAAAATAAAATAAAAATAAAACTAAACTAAAACATAAAACTAAACTTAAAAAAAAACTAAAAAAACCTAAACTAAATTAAATAAATTAAACTAAATAAAAATAAAAATAAACCTAAACTAAAACCTAAACCTAAACCTAAAAGTAAAATAAAATAAAAATAAAAGTTAAACTAAAATAAAATAAATGAAAACCTAAACTAAACTAAAAAGAAAATAAACCTAAAAATAGAAAACCTAAATAAAATAAAAACTAAATGTAAAATAAAAATAAAATAAACGTAAAATAAAATAAAATGAGAGCTAAATAAAAACCTAAACTTAGAAATTAAACTTAAAAATAAAACCTAAAAATAAATGAAAAATAAAACCTAAACCCTAAACTAAAAAAAACCTTAACCTAAAATAAATAAACAAAATTAAACTTAATCCTAAATTAAAATAAACTAAACTAAAATAAGTAAAACTTAAACCTTAGTAAAAAATAAACTAAACCTAAACCTAAACTAAAAAATAATATGTAAAAAAAATGAAAACATAAAACTTAAACTAAAAGAAATTAATTTTAAAACCTAAACCTAAACTAAAAATAAAAAATAAAACAGAAACTAAAAGATAAACCTATACTTATACCTATACCTGTACCTAAAAAAACTAAATTAAATAAATTAAACTAAATAAATATAAAAATAACCTAAATAAAAATAAAAAATAAAATAAACTAAAATAAGTAAAAAATAAAATAAGTAAACCTAAAGCTACATATTTACTTAATTTAAAAAAATAATAGAAAACAAAGAATAAAAAAAATTAAAAAGCCCTAAAACCTAGACCTACAGCCCTAAACCCTAAACCATAAACCCTAAACCCTAAATCGTAAACCCAAAACCCTAAACCCTAAAACATGCAACACTAAAAAGAAACCCCAAACCCTAAACCCACAACTTTAACCTAAACTTAATAAAACCTAAAAATAAAATAAATAAAAAAACCTAAACCTAAATAAAATAAAAAAGAAAATAAAATAATAATCTAATCTCAATCCTAAACCAAAATATAAAATTAAAAAAAATCAATTTTAAATTAAAATAAGATAAATAAAACACTAAACTTAACTAGAAAATAAAATAAAAATAAAAATAAAAAACTAAAATAAAATAAAAACAAAACATAAAATAAAAGTTAAATAAACCCAAAATAAAATTAAGTAAAAACTAAATAAAAACCTAAACCTAAAAATAAATAAAAAATAAAACCTAAACACATTCCTAAAAAAATATAAACCTAAACTTAAACTAAAATAAATTAAACTAAAACAAATAAAACCTAAAATAAACTAAACCTAAACCCTAAACTAAATAAAATATATTAAACTAAAAATAAATAAACCTAAACTAACCCTTAACCCAAAGTTAACCCTAAACCCTAAACCCTAAGATAACCATAAACCCTAAAACCTACAACACTAAACCCTAAATGCTAAACTCTAAACCCTAAACCCTAAACCTCAAACCCTAAAAACCTAAACCTAAACTAAATAAAACCTACAAAAAAAACCTAAACCTAAATAAAATAAAATAGATAATGAAGTAAAAACCTAAACCTAATAATAAAATAAAATAAAATAAATAAACTAAACTAAAAAAATAAATAAAACTTGAACTTAACTTTAAAATAAAATAAACATAAAAATAAAAATCTAAATAAAATAAAACTAAACATAAAATAAAAATAAAATATATGTAAAAAAATAAATAAATACTAAATAAAAACCTAAACCTAAAATAAATAAAAAATAAAACATAAACCCTAAACTAAAAAAAATCCTAAACCTAAAAAAACTATATAAAATAAACCTAAACCTAAACTAAAATAAACTAAACTAGAATAAATAAAACCTAAACCTAAACCTAAAATAAACTAAACTTAAACACTAAACTAAAAAAATAAAATAAACTAAAAATAAACCGAAGCCTAAACTGAAAAAATAAAACCTAAAATAAAAAACCTAAAACATAAACCTAAAAGAATAAAATAAAAACCTAAACATAAGCCAAAAAATATAAGATAAAATCAAAACCCAGAAAATAAAATCTAAACCTAAAAAATAAAACTAAACTAAAAAATAAGCATAAACCTAATCGTAAACCTAAAAAGTAAACTAAAATAAAAGTGCTAAACTAAAATAAATAAACAAAACTAAATAAAAATAAAACAATAAAATAAAATAAATAAATAAATAATAAATTAAATAAACTTAAAACTGCCGATTTAATTAATTTTTGTTTTAAAAAACCATAAACCCTAAATCGTAAATCATAAACCCTAAATTCAAAGCCCTAACCCTAAACCTTAAACTAAAACCTGAACCCTAGATCAAAAACATAAACCCTAAATGTGAAACACTAAACCCTAAAAACCATAAACCCTAAACCCCAAACCCTAAACCCTAAACCCTAAAACATAAACCCTAAACCTTAAACCCCAAACCATAAACCCTAAACGGTAAACCCTCAACTAACCCTAAACCCTAAACCCTAAAAAGATAAAAACCTAAAACTAAACTAAAGAAAACCTAAAAATAAAATAAATAAAAAGCCTAAACCAAACAAAAATAAAAAAAGTAAAAGAAAATAAAAACCTAAACTAAAACTTTAACCTAAACCTAAACCTAAAAAGAAAATAAATCAAAAAATAAAATCTAAACTAAAATAAAATAAATAAAGACCAAAACTAAACTAAAAAATAAAAAATCTAAATAAAATAAAAAATAACTTAAAATACAAAAATAAAATAAACCTAAAATAAAATAAAATAAAAACTAAATAAAAATCTAAACCTAAAAAATAAACCTTGAAAATAAAACCTAAAAGTAAATAACAAATAAAACATAAACCCCAAAATTAAAATAAACTAAACTAAAATAAAATAAACCTAAACTTAAACCTAAAATAAACTAAACCTAAACTTAATCCTAAACCCCAAATAAATTAAAATAAACTAAAAATAAACCTAAACCTAAAAATAAAATAAAACCTAAAAATACACATAAAAAAACCTATAACTTAAACCTAAAAAAATAAAATAAAAACTTAAACCTAAAAAATAAAATCAAAATAATAATAAACTAAAAATTAAAACTCAACCTAAACATAAACCAAAAAAATAAACTAAATCTAAAATAAATAATACTAAAATAAATAAACTAAATAAAATAAAAATAATAAAAAAACCTTAATAAAAATAAAAATCAAATAAACTAAAATAAATAAAAATACACTAAATAAACTAAATAAACCTAAACCTACTTGGTTTGCTTAATAAAAAAATATATAAATATAAAAAATAATCAAAATAAAATAAAACACTAACCTGTAACCTTAAACCCACCTAAACCTAAACCCTAAACCCTAAACCAAATCCTAAACATTAAAACCCTAAATCTTAAACCATAAACCACTAAACCCTAAACCCTAAACCCTAAACTTAAATGCTAAACCTGCCCCTAAACCCTAAACCACCACTACACCAAACCTAAACCCTAAACCACAAACCCAAAACTTAAACCTAAATAAAATAAATAAATAAATAAAAACCTAAATAAAACCTAAACCTAAACCTAAACGTTAAAAAAGAAAATAAAATAAAAAATAAAATCTAAATTAAAATAAAATAAAACAAACTTAAACAAAAATAAAAAAATATAATAAACCTAAAATAATATAAACCTACATAAAATAAAAAAAATAAAATAAACTAACAATAAAACTAAATAAAACCTAAACCTAAAAAAATAAACCTTAAAATAAATAAAAAATTAAACCTAAACCCTAAACTAAAAAAAAAACCTAAACCTAAAATAATCCTGAACCTAAACTAAAATAAACTAATCTAAAATAAATAAAACCTAAACTTAGGCATAAAATAAACTAAACCTAAGCTCCAAACTAAATAAAATAAAATAAACTAAAAATAAACCTAAACCTAAGCTAAGAAATAAAACTTAAAAATAAACTTGAAATAAAAATCTAAAACCTAGACCTAAAAAAATAAAATAAAGACCTAAACCTAAATGTAAAAAAGAAAAAAGAAAACCTTAACCTAAAAAATAAAATAAAAACTAAATTAAACTAAAAAATAAACATAAACCTAAACCTAAACCCAAAAAAATAAACTAAAATAAAATACCTAAACTAAAATTAATATACCTAAAATAAATAAACTAAATAAAATAAAAAATAAAAAATAAACCTAAATAATAATAAATAAATAAAATAAACTAAAATAAATTAAAAATAAATTAAATAAAATAAATAAACCTAAACCTACCAATTTACTTCATTTAAACAAAAAAAAAAAACCCTAAACTAAATTACCACCCTACTAACCTGCTACTACCCTAACCCTAAACCCTAAAGTGACTAAACATTACCCTAAACTCTAAACCTATACTTATCATACTGAGCCTAAACACTAACCCACTTAATCTGACCCACCTGATCTTGGGCCCTAATACGGATCATGTGCCCCAAATCCTGGGCTCCCTAAACACTAAACTTTAAACCACAAAACCTGAGGCTAAAGGCTAAATCCTAAACTAACCTGATCCATTGAACCACCCTAATCCTAAACCCTTTGTTAAACCCTAACCTGACACTGAGCTGGGACCTAAACCCTAAACCACAGGCTATACTTTACACCACTGACCACAAACTCACTAAACTCTAAACCTAAAACTGACAACCTAAATCCTAAACTAAATAAAACTTAAAATAAAATAAAACCTAAACCTAATTATAATAAGATGAAAATAAAAACCAAAACTAAAACCTAAACCTAAATGTAAAAAAAAAATTAAGAAATAAAAATAAAACTAAAATAAAATAAATAAAGCATGAACTAAACTTAAAAAATAAAAGAAACCTAAAAATAATAAACCTAAATAAAATAAAAGTTAAGCATAAAATAATAATAAAATAAACCTAAAATAAAATAAAATATGAACTAAATAAAAGCCTAAACCTAAAAAATAAACCTTAAAATAAATAAAAAATAAAACTTAAACCCAAAACTAAATAAAATTAAATCTAAAGTAAACAAAAGAAATAAACCTAATCCTAAACTAAAATAAATAAAACCTCTATTTTGACCTAAAATAAACTAAACCTAAGCACTAAACTAAACAAAATAAAATAAACTAAAAGTAAACCTAAACCTAAACTAAAAAATAAAACCTAAAATTAAACCTAAAATAAAAACCTAAAACTTAAACCTAAAAAAATAAAATAAAAACCTAAACCTAAACCTTAAAAATAAAATAAAAATAAAAATAAACTTAAAATTGAACATAAACTTAAACATAAAATAAAAACATAAACAAAAATAAAAAACCTAAACTAAAATTAATGAACATAAAATAAATAAACTAAACTAAATATAAAAATAATCCTAAATAAAAATAAAAAATAAAGTAAACTAAAATAAATTAAAAATAAACCAAATAAAATAAATAAACCAGAACATACCAGTTTACTTAATTTAGAAAACCCTAAACCCTAAACCTTAAATCCTAAACCCTACCTACAACCCTAAACCCTACCAACTAAACCCTAAACTGACTCAACCCTCTAATCCTAAATCCTCTCAAAAAAACAGGCCACACAAAGCTGACCACGGACTGGAACTTCCTATATCTAACCCTAACCATGCTCAACCCCACCTGACTCACAACTAGCCCCCTGAGCCCAACCCTATAAACACCCACTGAGCCTAAACCCTGACCCTGACCTTGACCCCAGACCCACCAGGCCACCAGATCTAACCTTAAACCTTAAATCCACATTAAAACCCTAAATCTTAAAGGCTGAGCCACCCCAGGCCCAAACTAACCCTCCTCCACTAAACCCAAACCCTACTCTTAACCCTAAACCTTAAGCCACTTGGTGACCTCAGACCCTAACCCAACCTAGGCCACTGACCCCCTTCTTCTAACACCAAACCTATGCTCACTAAAACCTAAAACTTAAACCTAAACTAAATAAACTTAAAAATAAAATAAATAAATAAATGTCTAAACATAAACCTAAAAATAAAAATAAACAATAAAATAAACTAAACGAAAATAAATAAAAACCTAAACTAAAATATAAAATAAAAAAACTAAATAAAATAAAATATAAAAATAAAGTAAACCTAAAATAAAATAAAATAAAAACTAAAGAAAAATTTAAACCTAAAAAATAAATACAAATAAATTAAAAATAAAACCAAAACCCCAAACTAAAAAAAGCTAAACTTGTAATAATAATAAAATAATAAAATAAAATAAACATAAACTTAAACTAAAATAAACTAAACCTAACATAAACCTAAACCTAAACTAAAATAAAATAAAATAAACTAAAAAAAACATAAACCTAAACTAAAAATAAAACCTAAAACAAACCTAAAAATAAACATAAAAAAATAAAATAAAAACCTAAACCTAAACATAAAAAGTAAAAAAAATAAAATGTTAACCTAAAAAATAAAATAAAAATAAAACTCAACTAAAAATGAACCTAAACTTGAAAAATAAAGTAAAATAAATATCTTAAACTAAATTAAATAAATTAAACTAATTAAAAATAAAATAAATAAAATAAACTCAAATAAATAAAAAATAAACTGAATAAACCTAAACCTACTGACTAAGCAAATTTTTTTTAAAAAAACCCCTAAAACTAACCCTAAACCCTAAACCTTAAACCTTAAAACCCTAAACTCTAAACCCTAAATGCTAAATCATAAAACCCTAAACCCTAAACTCTAAACACTAAACAATAAACTATAAAACCTACAACCCTAAAACCTAAACCCCAAACCCTAAACTAACCCTAAACCCTAAGCCCTAAGAATGGGAAGAACTTTGATGGCAAGAACATCACCGTCAACTAGGCTCATTCTAGATCTAGTGGTGGAGGCAAAGGCGAAGACGATAGTTTTTGTAGTGGTGGTGGGGTATCTGGAGGTGCTAGTGGATATGGAGGTGGTGATCGGAGCAATGGTGGTTATGGAGGCGAGTGGAGTGATAGAAGTTATAGCTATGGTGGTAGCAAATGGAAAGATCAGGGATATGATATCGGATCTCGCAACTAGAGAGGTAAGGGCATCTAATGGGAATTGGAGAAATTAAAGAATGGCCAATCCAATCTGCTACTTATGGAATAGTGTCTTTATGGTAGAGACGGTTCTACTTATCTACGGTTTTTGATTTGCTCTATGGGTGCTCATTTTTTATCTATGTTATTGCTTGTGTCTTAGAAAACTTGGGGTGCTACTTGGTTGATGAAATCAGAAAGAAGAAATGTTGAATCTAAATTTTTCTCTATCAAATAAACCATAAACCCTAAACCCTAAACTAAAACTTAAACCCTAAACCTAAAACTTAAGCCCTAAACCCTAAACCCTAAACCCTAAAAACCCCTAACCCCTAAACCCTAAACACTAAACCCTAAACCCTAAACACTAAAACTTACAACCCTAAACCTCAAACCCTAAACCCTAAATTGACCCTAAACCCTCAACCCTAAACTAATCCTAATCCCTAAACCTTGAATAAAGATGTCATTAGGAGTAGATCTATAGAATGACCTAATGTTAACATAGTTATGGTAGCTAAAGAAAATGTCTTCATGAGACTTTCCCTTGACTATTAAAGATTTAAATATCCTAAACCCTAACCCTAAATCATATTATAATATAATATATTATAGTATAATGTTGCAACATATATTTATGCATGTAGTGATGTGTTTTTGGATGTTAGAAGATGTTTTCAAATGTTTTAGTATATAATGGTATTGTGCCCTATAGTCTATATTAATATAAATCATAAAAATATTGATTTAATAAATTAGAGGATGATATTTGTTAAATTTGAATTAGGAATTAGGTTGTAGTACCAAAGGTGTGCTATGCCACTTATAGTCTAAAAAGTAAGATTTTTGTTCAAAATAAATATTATATATTGTAGCATAGTATAACATCAAATATCATAATATATTGTTACGTGCAATTTAAATTCTTTTTACAATCATGTAGTCGAGCATTATTTATAAAATGTTAATTTAGAAACCCTAAAACCTACAACACTAAACCCTAAACCCTAAACCCTAAAAAGCTAAAAACCTAAACCTTAACTAAATAAAACCAAAAAATAAAATAAATAAATAAACCTAAACCTAAACCTAAAAATAAAATAAAATAAAAAATAAAACATCAAAACTAAACTAGAATAAAATAAATAAAACCTAAACTAAAAAATAAAAAATAAACAAAAAAATAAAAAATAAAATAAAAAAAATAAACCTAAGATAAAATAAAATAAAATCTAAATAAAAAACTTAACCTAAAAAATAAACCTAAAAATAAAACTTGAAAATAAATTAAAAAAACACCTAAACCCTAAAAAAACCCTAGACTGAAAATAAAAATAAAATAAACATAAATCTAAACTAAAATTAACTAAACTAAAATAAATAAAACCTAAACATAAACCTAAAATAAACTAAACCTAAATCTAAACCTAAACTAAATAATATAAAATAAACTCAAAATAAACTTAAGCCTAAACTAAAAAATAAAACCTAAGAATAAACCTAAAATAACAACCAAAAGCATAAACCTAGAAAAATAAAATAATAACCTAAACGTAAACCTACTAATAAAAAATAAAACCCAAACTTAAGAGATAAAATAAAAATAAAACTAAACTAAAAAATAAACTTAAACCTAAACCTAAACCTAAAAAATAAACTAAAACAAAAAAAATAAACTAAAATAAATAAACCTTAAATAAATAAATAAACTAAATAAAAATAAAAATAAACCTAAATAAAATCAAAAAGTAAAACAAACTAAAATAAAAAAAATAAACTAAATAATCCTAAACTTATCGGTTTACATAATTTAAAAAAAAAACCCTAAAATAAACCCTAAACCCTAAAATCTAAATCATAACTACTGCTACACCACAAGCCATGATCTCTAAACCCTAAACCCCTTACATCCCTAAACCCTACTCTAATCCTGACCCTGCCCCACACTCCACTAAATCCACTAAACCATAAACTCTGGCCACTGGGCCCTGGGCCCTCCACAAACTCCTACCCTAACCACATAACTACCCAACCTACCCACTTAACATCTAAACTAATACACCCCACCTAAACTCCCTAAACCACATTCTAAACCCCTAAACCCTAAACCACTCCCTAAACCCTAATCCTAAACCCAAACCTAAACTCCTCAAACCTAAAGTAACTTAATTAAAAATAAACCTTAAAACATAATAAACTAAACCTAAAGCGAGATAATGGGCAACGGTATGAACATCACCATCAACCAGGCTCAGCCTAGATCAAGCAGTGGAAGCGAAGCCGAAGGGGGCCATTATCGTAGTGGTGGTGGAGGATCTGGAGGTGCTGGTGGATATGGAGGTGGTGGTTAGAGCATTGGTGGTTATGGAGGTGGGAGAAGTGACGGAGCTTACAATTGCGATCATGGTAGAGGGAGAGATCGAGGATATGATGGTGGATTCTACTACTCGAGAGGACGGGGTGGTTCTGATGGAAACTGGAGAAACTGAAGAACGCCTAATCTGATCTGCCACTTATGGAACTCTATCTTTACAGTAGAGATGGTTCTAGTTATCTAGTGTTTTTGATTTGCTCTATGCGTGCTCATTTTTATCTATGTCATCGCGTGTGTCTTAGAAAACTTGGTGTGTTACTTGGTTGATGAAATCAGAAAGAAGAAACATTGATAATGAATTTATTCTCTATTAAAAAAATCAAAAACCCTAAACCTAAACTAAAACACAAACTAAAACAAAATCTAAAACCCTATACCTAAACCCTAAAACCCAAAACTCTAAACCAAAACCCAAAATCATAAACCCTAAAACCACTTATCCTAAACCTAAACCCACAAAAACTTAAAACAACCTAAACCTTAAAACCTAAATGCCAAACCTAAATAAATAAACATAAACCCGGTTTACTTAATTTAAAGCCCTAAACCTTATACTCTAAATTATAAACCCTAAACCACAAATTAACCTAAACCCTAAAAGCCTAAAACCTAAACTGCCCTGCTAAACCCAAACCCAAACCACCACTAAACCTGGGCCTTAAACCATAAACTTACTAGGCTCTCTTAAACTGACCCCTGACCCTGGCCCTGACCCCAGGGCACCCAAATCATGGGCCACAAACCCTAAACCACAAAACTGAGCCTAAACCACTGAGCCACTGGGCTAAATCCAAACTGAGCCTAAATAAAATAAAATAAACTAATAAAAACAAACTAAAATAAATAAATAAAATCTTAAACTAAAAACATAAACCCTAAACTAAAAAAAAACCTAAACCTCAAGTAAAAATAAAATAAACCTAAACCTAAACTAAAATAAATAAAACCTAAACCTAAACCTAAACTTAAACTAAATAAAATAAAATAAACTCAAAATAAACCTAAACTTAAACTATAAAATAAAACCTAAAATAAATCTAAAATAAAATCCTAAAAACTAAATCAACAAAAATATAATAAAAACTTAAACATAAACTTAAAAATAAAAAATAAAACATAAACCTAAAAATAAAATAAAATTAAAACTCAACTAAAAAATAAACCTAAACCTAAACTTAAATCTAAAAAACAAACTAAAATATAAAACCTAAACTAAAATAAATAAACCTAAAATAAATAAACTAAACTAATTAAAAATAAAAAATAAACTTAAATAAAAATAAAAAATTAAAATAAATTGAAATAAATAAAAAAAAAAACTAAATTAACTTACGCCTACCTCTTTACTTAAAGAACACAAAAAAACCATAAACCTTAAATCCTAAACCCTAAACCTTAACCCTAAACCAACAACCCTAAACCCTATACCCTAAACCCTAAACCCAAAAAAACCCAAAAGCCTAAACTCTAAACTCTAACCCTAAACCCTAAACCCTAAACCTGAAAAGCATAAACATTAAAACCCTAAACCCTAAACCCTAAACCATAAACCCTTAAAACCTAAACTCTAAACCCTAACCCTAACCCTAACCCCTAAACCTTAAACCCCAAACCCTAAACTGAAACCTAAAGTAAATAAATAAATTAAAAAATAATCCTAAATCCTAAAACCTAATAAACCAAAACCTAAACTCTAAGAATGGGCAGAACCTAGATGGCAGGAACATCACTATAAATTAGGCTAAGTCTAGATCTAGCGACGGAGGCGAAGGTGGAGGCAGTGGTTATTGCAGTGGTAGTGGGGGATCTGGAGGTGCTAGTGGAAATCAAGGTGGTGGTCAGTGCAATGGTCGTTATAAAGGCCAGAGGAGCGACAGAGGTTATAGCCATGGTGGTGGCAGAGGAAGAGATCAGTGATATGATGGTGGATCCTACAAGTCGAGAGGCCGGGGTGGTTCTGATGGGAACTAGAGAAACTGACGAACAACCGATCCAATCTGCTACTTATGGAACTATTTCTTCATAGTAGAGAGAGTTTTAGTTATCTAGGGTTTTTGATTTGTTCTATATGTGCTCATTTTTTATCTATTTTATTGCTCGTGTCTTAGAAAACTTAGTGTGTTACTTGGTTGATGAAATCGAAAAGAAGAAATATTGATTCTTAATTTGTTCTCTATTAAAAAAAACCCAAAAACTCTAAACCATAAACTAAAACCTGAACACTAAATATAAAACCTAAACCCTAGCCCCTGAACCCTAAACCCTAAATCCTCAAAACCCTAAACCATAAACCATAAACCATAAGCCCTAAAACCCTTTGCCCTAAACCCTAAACCCTAAACCCATAACTCCACCCTAAATACTAAACCCAAAAAAATCAAACCCTAAACCCCAAACCATAAACTAACTAAACACTAACCTAAAACCTAAACCTAAATTAATTAAAACCTAAAAGTAAAATAAATAAAAAACCTAAAATAATAAAATAATAAAATAAAATAAAATATAAATTAAAATTTAAACCTTAAAATAAAATAACATAAAAACTAAAATAAAATAAAATAATTAAAACCTAAAAATAAAATAAAATAAATAAAATAAAAATAAATAAAAATAAAATTAAACTTAAAAATTTGTTTAATTTTAAAATAAAAAAAATAAAAGTAAATAAAACCAGTACTAAACCCTCTCAAACTCAAAACAAATGATAAATCCTAAACCACCCCAAACCTAAATCCTAAACCCCACCACCCTAAACCTTACTTTAAACCATAAACACTAAACCTTAACCCCTAAACCTTAAAAGCTCTAAACCCTACCCAATACTAAACCCACAACCACTGGGCCTAAACCATAAACCACATAAACCTAAACTTAAACTAAATAAAAAAACCAAATCCTCAATAAAATTAAAAATAAAATAAAATAAAAACTTAAACTGAAACCTAAACCTAAACCTAAAGATAAAATAAAATAAACTAATAAAAATAAAATAAAATAAATAAAATCTAAACTAAACTAAAAAAAATATAATAAACCTAAGAATAAAAAACCTAAATAAAATAAAAATAAGCCTATAATAGAAATAAAATAAACCTAAAATAAAATCAAATAAAAACTAAATAAAAACATAAACCTTAAAATAAAACCTAAATCCTAAATTAAAAAAACCTAAATAAAAAAAATAAAATAAAATAAACCTAAACCAAAATAAAAATATAAAATAAAAGCTAAACCTAAAAATAAATAACTAAATAAAAACTAAACTAAAATAAAATAAATAAAATACATAAACTAAACTAAAAATAATAATAAACTTAAATAAACTAAAAACTAAACCTAAAATAAATATAAAATAAACCTAGACCTAAACTAAAATAAACTAAATTAAAATAAATAAAACATAAACCTAAACCTAAAATAAGCAAAACCTAAACTAAATAAAATAAAAAACTAAAAAAAACCTCAACCTAAACTGAAAAATAATACCTAAGAATAAACCTAAAATAAAAACCTAAAACAAAAAAAAAAAACCTAAGCCTAAAATAAAAAATAAAAAATAAAACATAAACCTAAAAAATAAAATTAAAATTAAAATCAACTAAAAATAAACTTAAACCTAAACCTAAAAAAATTAAATAAAAACATAAATTAAAATAAATAAACCTAAAATAAATAAATTGAACTAAATAAAATGAAAAATAATCCTAAATAAAAATAAAAATATAAAATAAAATAAATAAAAAATAAACTAAATATGCCAAAATCTATATGTTTACTTAATTTAAAAAAAATAAAAAATAAAAATAAATAAAAAGACCCTAATCATATACCTAACACCCTAAACCTAACACACTAAACCCTGAGCTGTCATAAACCTAAACAAACCCTAAACCCTAAATACTAAAACCCAGCCCCAAATCCTAAACCCACACTCTAACCCTAAACTCCACTATCAACAAAACCCTAAACCCTAAACCACACCTAAACTAACTTAAACCTAAACTAAATAAAAAACTTAAACCTAAATAAAATCGGAAAAATAAAAACTAAACTAAAAACATAAACCTAAATTTAAAAGTAAAATAAAATAAACTAATAAAAATCAAACTAAAATAAAATAAAAAAAACTTAAACTAAACTAAAAAATCAAATCAACTTAAGAATAAATCACATAAACAAAATAAAAACTAAAAATAAAATAAATATTAAATAAATATTAAATAGAATAAAATAAAAAATAAATAAAAACCTAAACTTAAAAAATAAACCTTAAAATAAACCTATACCCTAAATAAAGAAAAAGCTTAAAACAAAAATTAAAATAAAGTAAAGCTAAACCTAAACTAAAATAAACTAAACTAAAAGAAATAAAACCTAAACCTTAATTGAAAATAAACTAAACCTAATCCTAAACCTAAACCTAAACTAAATAAAATAAAATAAACTAAAATAAAAACTAAACCTAGACTAAAAAATAAAACTTAAAAATAAACCAAAAATAAAAACCTAAAACCTAAACCTAAACCTAAAATAAAAAAATAAAATAAAATGAAACTAAACTAAAAAATAAAACCTAAAATAAACTAAAATAAAACCAAAATTAAAATAAATAAACTAAACTAAATAAAATAAAGTTAAACCTAAATAAAAATAAAATAAAACAAACTAAAATAACTAAAAAAATAAATTAAATAAACCTAAACCTACCAGTTTACTTAATTTAAAATAAATAAATGAATAAATAAAGACCCTAACCCTAAATCCTAAACCCTAAACCTTAAACCCTAAACCTTAAACTCTAAACCCTAAAATCTATTAAAATAAAAAAGCCTTAAATCCTAAACCTTAAACCCTAAACCCTAAACCAAAAACTAAAACCTAAACCTTAAACCTAAAAGATAAACCCTAAACCCTAAATGCTAAACCCTCAACACTAAACCCTAAACACTGAACACTCTAAATCCTAAACCCTAAACCATAAATCCTAACCCTAACCCTAACCCTAAACCATAAACTCTAAAACCTAAATAATCATAAAACCCTAAACCCTAAACCCTAAACCATAAACCCTAAACCCAAACCTTAAACCCAAAAAACAAATCCCAAACTACAAACCACTAAAAAAATAAAACTAAACTTAAAATTAAAATAAAATAAACTTAAAATAAAATAAAATAAAAACTAACTATAAAATAAAACCTAAAAAATAAACTTAAAACTAGACCTAAACCTAAGCCTAAAAATAAAAAATAAAATCTAAACTTAAAAAATAAAATAAAAGTAAAATGAAATTGAAAAATAAACCTAAACCTAAAGCTAAACTAAAAAAATAAACTAAAATAAAAAACCTAAACTAAAATAAACAAAATAAAATAAATAAAAATAAAAATAAACATAAATGAAAATAAATATAGAAAATAAACTAAAATAAAAAAATAAACTAAATAAACCTAAACCTATCAATTTACTTAATTTAAATAATAAATAAATAAATAAACCCTATATTGTAAATCCTAAACCCTAAAACCTAAAACCTAATCCTAACCCTAAACCCTAAACCCTAAACCCTAAACCCCCAACCCTAAATAACCTTAAACCCTAAAACCCTAAACCTTAAACCCTAAACACCCTAAACACCCTAAACTAAAAAATTAATCCTAAAATAAAAATTAAATTAAATAAAAACAAAATAAAAATCAAAACCTAAAAAATAAACTTAAAAATAAAACTTAAAAATAAATAAAAATTAAAACCTAAACCCCAAACTTAAAAAAACTTAAACTTAAAAAAATAAACAAAAGAAAATATACCTAAACAAAAATAAATTAAACTAAAATAAATAAAACCTAAACCTAAATCTCAACCAAAAATAAATTAAACCTAAACCTAAACTAAATAAAATAAAATAAACTAAAAATAAACCTAAATCTAAATTAAAAAAACAAAAATCCTATAAATAAACCTAAAATAAAAACCTAAAACCTAAACCTAAAAAATAAAATAAAAACCTAAACCTAAACCTAAAAATATAAAATAAAACCTAAACTTAAAAAAAAATAAAAATAAAACTAAACTAAAAAAATAAACCAAAGCCTAAACCTAAACCTTAAAAATAAACTAAAATAAAAAAATGTAAAGTAAAATAATTAAACCTAAAATAAATAAACTAATCTAATTAAAAATAAAAATGAACCTAAATAAAAAGAAAAAATTAACTAAACTAAAATAATTAAGAAATACATTAAATAAACCCTAAACCATATACCCTAAACTCTAATTTTAAAAAAGTTGATAATAAGTAACCCATACTCTCTAAACCCAAAAACACCCTTAACCTAAATCCACTAAACCATAAACCTTATCCCTAACCCTAAACCCTAAACCCTAAACAACCCCAAACTTTAAAATCCTAAACCCAAACCCTAAAACCCTAAACCCAAACCCTAAACCCTAAACCATAAACCCTAAACCTTAAATCCTAAAACCCAAAACACAAAACCCTAAACCCTAAACTAAAACAGCTATCCCAAACCTTAAACCCCCTAAATCCTAAAGCCTAAACAATAAACCCTAAACCCTAAACTTTAAACCCTAAACCCTAAACCATGACCCAACTGGAGGTGCTGGTGGATGTGATGGTGGATATTGAGGTGGTGGTTATGGAGGCAGGATATGGACGTAGGGGATCTGGAGTTGCTAGTGGATTTAGCAGTGCTGGTGGATATGTAGTGTTTATGGAGGCGGGAGAAGCGATGAAGGTTACAACCATGGTGCTGGAGAAGGGATAGATCAGGGATATGATGGTGGATCGCACTATTCGAGAGATGGGGGTGGTTCTGATGGAAATTGGTGAAACTGAAGAACGGCTGATCCGATCTGCTACTTATGGAACTATGTCTTTATATTAGAGATAGTTCTAGCTATTTAGGGTCTTCAATTTGCTCTATGCGTGCTCATTTTTGATCTATGTCGATGCTTGTATCTTAGAAAACTTGGTCTCTATTTGGTTGATCTAATCAAAAAGAAGAAATGTTGAATCTAAATTTATTCCCTATTAAAAAAAAACTTAAACCCTGAACTAAAACCTAAACCTAAACCCTAAACCCTAAACCCTAAATTATAAAAACCTTGAACCCTAAAACCCTAAACTATAAACCCTAATCCTTAAACCCTAAAACCTAAACCCTAAACCTAAAACCAACATAAACCCCACCACAATTTTAAACCTAAACTACCTAAACCCTAAACTAAACTTTAAACTAACCTAAACCCTAAACCCTAAACCCTCTAATCTAACCCTACCCTAAACTACTAATGGTAGGCCCCACTAAACCCAGGCCACTAAACCCTAAAACTACCAACCCTAAATGCTAAAATAAATACCACAAACCCTGGGCTTCCCACTGGGCCAAACCCAACCCTGACCCAACACTACACCCTGGGCCCCTGGGCCCCAAACCCTAAACTGGGCCCCCAGAACCCTATTGAACCCCAAAGCTGGGCCCTGGGCCTAACCAAAACTAAATAGATAAAATAAATAAAACCAAACCTCAATAAAATAAAATAATCTAAAATAAAGCTAAACCTAAACCTATATGACTAAAACCAAAACTAAAATAAAATAAAATAAATAAAAACCTAAACTATAATAAAAAATAAAATAAACCTAAAAATAAAATAAAATAAAATAAAATAAAAACTAAACCTAAAAGAAAAATAAAATAAAACTAAAATTAAAGAAAATGAAAACAAAAAAAAACTTACACCTAAAAAATGAACTTAAGAAGATATAAAAATAACTAAAAAAAACCTAAACCTAAATAAAATAAAATAATAAACCTAAACTAAAATAAATAAAACTTAAACCTAAACCTAAAATAAACTAAAACTGAACTTAATACTAAATTAAATATAATAAAATAAATTAAAATAAACTAAACCTAAACTAATAAAATAAAACTTAAAAAATAAAATAAAAACCTAAACCTAAAAAAATAAAGTAAAAAAACCTAAACCTAAAAGAAAAATAAAACCTAAAACTAAAAAATAAAATTAAAACTAAACTAAAATAAATAAACCTAAAATAAATAAACTAAATTAACTAAAAATAAAAATAAACCTAAATAAAATTAAAAAAATAAATTTAACTAAAATAAATTAAAAGTATACTAAATAAACCTAAACCTACTAGCTTATTTAATTTAAGAATTAAATAAATAAATACCCTAAATCCTAAGCTGTAAACCCTAAACCTTAAATCTTAAACCCTAAACTATAAACCCTAAACCCTAAAATCTAAACCCTAAACCTACGAATCTAAACCCTCAACCCTAAACCTATAATCCTAAACCCTAAACCTACAACCCTAAACCCTAAACCCTAAAAGCCATGTTGACCTCACTTTTGGAGTGAGCTTTCAACTTTCTCATCATAGGTCTAGGACTCTTATGCACAGTAAGAGTTTCTTAGTCTTAAGACACTTCTAAAGATTAGGTGAGCACTTAACCTAACCCTAGAAACTTTGAATAGTTAACTATAGGAATAGGCTGTGCCTTAGGGATTTAGGAAGACTTGCCTACCCTATAACCTAAACCCGATCCTTGCTTCCATCTTTCAAAACCAAACCTCAAATTCAAATTCCAAATTCGAAAATCAATTCCAATTATCCAATGATTGAAATCCATCACCAAATTCAAACTCTAAATCCCTTCCTAAGCCCTTTTGATTTTTTTTCTTATCGACTTAGCCTTAACCAAATCCAAATCAACCCCAACCTAATTGATTTTCTCAATTATCAAACCTAATCTCAAATCAAATTCTAAATCACAAGTTAATCCCAGATTCCAAATGATTGAAATCCATAATCAACTCCAAATTCGAAATTCCAAAAATCTCTTCCTAAGCCATACAAGCCACCTTCATGTGCTTAACCAAAATTCCTTCAAATCAACTCAAACTTGGTTGATTTCTTTATAAATCAATCATTCCATCATTTATATCAATAAATTTAAATGAAACCCACCCTCCAATAACAAAAAATAAATCAAACTAAATCAAAACCCAAATTAGCCCTTTTCAACCTACATCCCTAAGCTTAATCAAATTTCCTTTCAAATCACTCCGAACTCAAGTGATTTTCTCATGACCCATTTATATCTTCATTCATATTCACAAATATAAATGAAATATAAACTCGAATGACCAAAATAAAACTCAAATCAAACTAAATTCCCAATTTTACCCTTTTTAGCCAAATTTTTGAACTTGGCTAAATGAAACTCAAATCATCTCAAAACTCATGGATTTCTTTGTGATTTAATTATTCCTACAATTATTTATCCAAATATAAACATAAACCACCATTATTAAACCAAATACAAGTCAACCCAAAATAAACCTAAATTGACCCTTATGACTTGAACTTGTCATATGAATCAAAATCCACTTGGATCCGAACCAATTGCAATTAGATTTATATATCAATCCTAAGTCCATATGTAAGTTCAATTAAACTTAGATCAAGCCTTGATCAAGCCAATTGACCCATTTAGGCTCACTTGACCCAAAGTGACCTAAAGGACCTTTTTGAGCCAAGTTCTAATCCAACCCAATTTGGATTAAACTAAGCCCATCTAAACCTCAATCATGATCAACAATTATCATGGGGTGATCAACTACATTGAATTGGGTAAAACATAGCCTTTGACCAAGTCAACACTTAGCCCAAATGAAACCCAAACTAGCCAAAATCCACCATGTGCCAAATTGATTGAAACCATTGATCCAAACCCATTCATTGTCAATGATTGAACATGACCAAGTCATCAATTGAGCCAAATCAAGCCTAATTGGCCACATGACCTAAGTTGACCCAAATTGGCCTAAAAAGCCAAAATGGGTCAAATCATGATTCAACCCAAATTGATTGCAACCAATGGCTCAAGTTCATTCCAAATTACTTGTTGAACTTAACCAAAGCCATGATTGAACCCCAACCTAACCCAAATTGACCTAAAAGGTCACATTGACCAAAATTCAAATTAATTCCAAATGAAACCAAACCAACCTACAATCATTTTCAATCAACCAATTGAACTTGACTCAACACCTAACCCAAGTCAATTTGGTCAAATTGGTCAAATTGGTCAACTCGACCAATTTGGCTCTTTTGTATCCAAATGAGTCAAATTTAAACCTAAGCCAAACCATACCAAATTAGTCACACCAAAACATTCCAAATCATGATTTAGACCTAAACCAACCTTAGTTTGACACAATTTGACCAATTGGTCAACCCAACTCAACCTAACCCAAATGAACCCATTTGACCAAATGAAGCCAAATCACTTCAAACCAAGCCATGGGATGTTAAGAGCTAGCTAGACCCAACCCAAAACAACCCTAACCCATTCCCATATTATCTCAAAGCTTGGTGGACCCCACCCAAAGCGATAAACTAAGGTGCTAAGCTCTTTTACCTTGGATTTTTGCCTAAAATGGGAAAGTCGACTTTTGTCTCCGCCTGGCAGGCATCAAACTCCTCAAAGAAAGCCTCCCTGGCATCCCTAGCCCAACCTAAGCCACTCTAGAACATGCCATGGACCAAAGGAACCAACCCAAGTGCCTCACCTCCATTGCCTAACCCACGGGTGCTTGGGGGAAAAATGGCAACCCCAACTTCCCAAATCAGGCTTTGAGCCTCCTACCACACACTCCCCCAACCATGGCATGCCATATGGAGTTGAACGTGATAGCTCCGACAGGCCAATGAAGGTACACAAGTCAAAAATGGATGACCAATCTCGTCTATCCATCACACTCAATTGATGGGTATACACCCTCAACTCAAACAAAAAATAGAAGAGAGAGCTTCGTGAGACTCCCGAGAGTAATTTTGAATCCTCACAGAGCTTTCCCAAGGCCTCCCTGAGCTCCCTCAATCAACATTTCTCCTCTACGTGCAAAGCTGAAATAGGGCATCCCCATTCCAAGCAATACTCCCTCCTCACTCAAACAAAAAATAGAAGAGAGAGCTTCGTGAGACTCCCGAGAGTAATTTTGAATCCTCACAGAGCTTTCCCAAGGCCTCCCTGAGCTCCCTCAATCAACATTTCTCCTCTACGTGCAAAGCTGAAATAGGGCATCCCCCAACCATGGCATGCCATATGGAGTTGAACGTGATAGCTCCGACAGGCCAATGAAGGTGCACAAGTCAAAAATGGATGACCAATCTCGTCTATCCATCACACTCAATTGATGGGTATACACCAACTCAAACAAAAAATAGAAGAGAGAGCTTGTGAGACTCCCGAGTAATTTTGAATCCTCAGAGCTTTCCCAAGGCCTCCCTGAGCTCCCTCAATCAACATTTCTCCTCTACGTGCAAAGCTGAAATAGGGCATCCCCATTCCAAGCAATACTCCCTCCTCACACAAATTCCTTTTACCCAGACCCTCACAACACCTCATTGAGCTTAATCGTATTATTTCTCAAGTTTCCAAGCCACGAGAAATGCAACTTTGATCAAGATCGATTGCCATTAAAGAGGAGCTTGATCGACCAAGCAACCCACTTCAAATCAAGATCAAATTTCTTCAACAGAGCTTCATCTCTACTAGACGAAGCTACCTCCATCATTAGAAACACCGGTGATCGCCTCCAATAAGAAAATTGTTCAAAACAATAGCTATAGGCAATTTTTAGTTGGCCTTTTTCGAAGCGAATTATCATCCCATGCAATTTTGATCATTGGATATGCATCCCCCCTCCTTCCGAAGGTGTGGGATCATTTTGATCCAAATCTAAGCTCAGGTGAGCTTGGATTAAATGGGGAAAGTCGAATAGTGTTCATCTTTCATCGGTCATGAAAGAGAAGGATCATGTGCCATCCATTCTGCATGATTGGAAAGGACGGCTGTGATCAAATCACGTTAGGTCCATTGTAATTCTTAGCCTAAATTGCAAGTTTAATCTCGACCATCCGATCTTAGATCGGACGATCTGCAGAAAAAATGCATCCATCGCCACTGAGTCAATGCATGGATTTGTCAACTTAAATAACTAATCCCATCATTCCATGTGGAAAGCATGCCGCGTCAGCAGCCATGTGGCCTGATGGAATTAAAGGTTTAATTAGAGTTATTTAATTAGTTTTTATTACTGAAACTTCCTAAAATCATAACTAAATGTTAAAAAATATCCAATAAATACAAACTTAGGCTCGTTTTAAAGGTAGTTTAGAGTTTAATCTAGGAAAATTATTATTAATTAATTTTGAATAGTGACTTTTTACTTAATTAGAGTTTTATTAAAAACTTAATTAGCTTAATTGCTCCTTAATTAATCACCCAATTGATCTCAAACTTCTTATGGGTATTTAGGGTGATGACCTCTACCTCTCCTAATTTTTTGAGATTTTATTGGTGGCTTAATTAGGGAAATCACTAGATAGGCCTTAATCACTCCTCTAATTTAATTAGTGATGATTAGTAAATGAAAAATGCTTTAATTAATTATTTAAGCTTAATTGCCTCTATTGAACAGTAAGGGAGCTTAGGGAATTTGATTGAGATATTTTTTTAATTCACTTCCTATGTTATCTTCACTTTTGGAATTAATCTAATTAAAGATTAATGAGGTAATCAGTAACTTAATTAATAAATTATGCTTAAATATAAAGATCAAAGCCTAAGTTATTAAGTGTAGGGCATAGGGATTGAGATCAAAGCCTCTTTCTTGATCTCTTTCCTTTAGTCCATTTCATTTCCTTAATTGGAGATGTTTATGCTTAATCAAAAATGGATTAATAAACCTAATTACTTAATTAAAATTTCCTTCACATTTAAACAACCCTAATTAACTTTTGGGTAGCACTTTGGGTGTTCATAACCTAAAGTGAGAGATAATGAAATTATGATTGGCTCACATGTATGAGAAAATCATAAGAGTAATTTAGTGAGATCCCTTAAGCCTAATTAACCATTAATCATAAGCTAATTACATTAGGCCCCTTTAATTTCTTAGGAGCATTACAAATTTACTTTTCATTTGGTTGCATATCATATTGGCTTATTATTAATTAGTTAATTAACTTAAGGTGAAATAGGTAAGGGTTGATTAATTCTTTTAATTCATACCTTAATTAATCAAAACATAAATCAACTTAAATATTCTTCATTAAACTAAATTAATTCACACATGTCTTTCACATTCCTTAAATCAAATCAAACTCAAATTTAAAAGCATCTTTGAAGAATTTTGATTCATTTTAAATAGTTTTATTTAATTTGATTGTCCTTAGGAATTAATTAGGATGAATGAAATCACATTCTTACATTCCTTTATTTCTTTCTAATCAAGCTAAATATTTCTTGCCATATGAAATCATCCATTCATTTCTTTTAAATTAATTAAATAAAATGTTTTCTTTATGTCAAATTGCATGTGTTTACTTAAATAAAATATGAGTGGCTATTATCACTATTAAATCAAAAACTATTTTCAAAACCTATAAATCAATTATTAAAAATGAAGTGATGCTAATTATAAATATTTATAAGCATGCATGTGATGATAGTATAAGATGTGTAACATGAGGTTCTCTTTCCCTACTTTAATATGGAATCACATAGGATTTGTAAGTGTATAGCTCATTTAAAAAGAACATAACCCTTGCTTAAATCTATTCTTATGCATTTCCATGTTAAGACCTAGGAAGAATTTCATATTACACATGTAAATCATACAACCAAATCAAACATAATTTCTTTCATGATTCCCTATTCATATGTTTCTTTTTGTACATTCATATGTATTTGAGAAAAGTCTGGACATCCTGGGGTTGCGAGGCTTTAAGTAGCCCTAAGTAGGTCTTGTACCTTATGCCCTTAGTATAAAAAATAATGGCACCGTACTCACTAAAACTCTTATACATATGCATGTGTGATGTGGCTAATGAATAAAGAATCATAAATCAAATATCACCTTTTGCATGGATTTTCTATCCTTATAGTCATTCATACATCTACATGTATCTAAGAAAAGTTGTATAATAGTATGGACAATCCAGGGCTGTGAGGCTTTAAGTAGCCCTAAGTAGGTCTTCTACCTTACGCCACTGGGGTAGAAAACAATGGTACCATACTAACTTAAAACTTTTATAAATGTAAATGTGTGTTTAGCGAATGGATGAAAAATCCCTCTTTTCTACATAATAAAAATATGCATTCATTATTCAATAAAATATGAAACATTTAAAATCCAAATATATTTCTTTGCATTCATCATCAAAGTATGCTAAGATTTACATTGCATGTATATGTATGCTTAAGATTATTCATATGCATGATATACATGATGGAAAGAAATAAATAGATTTGTGTTATGTGATAGTAATCCATTTCAATTAATCTTAAGATGCCTTTATTATTGAATAAGACTATTTAGAGTGAATCTAAACTTAGGATTAATTAAAATACATAATAAATCATTCACTGAAGGAAATCCATTAATTAATTTACCTTAGAAATGATTTAAGGTAGGGATAAAAGAGAGATCCCCTCTCTTTCTTCTCTTTATAACACTTAGTTGCTAAGTGTAGGTCATATGAAACAAAAGAAAACACTAAATAAAATCTTCAAATCAATTAAATCACTTAAAGAGAAATCAACCATTTATAAATTAAATCCCTCACATTTAGCAAATCATAACTCTAAAGCCTAGTTATGACATACCACACAAACCTTAACACATGCACATTAGATTAAGTCACCATTTCTAGCTTTATGTTAGGGAGGTGCATGGTTTGATGAATTTTAGTTTTGTGATGTATTATTTTAGACTGGATGTTAGGGTGTAAGTGCGTAGTTTGGATGTAATGTTGATATTAGCCTAATCATGCTTTCTGTAGGGGGTTGAGCTTCAGGGGCACTGTAATAAAAATATTAAATACTTTTTGTTGTGTAGATTACTTATACCCCTAAGCATAACCCAAGTTAGGATAGGTGGGCTTAATTATCCATGTGTGGGATGCTAAGTCCAAATTATTCATATAACTGTTTGGGTTGTATGGCATGTTTTAGCTAACATTTATTTTGCAAGTGTAGCTAGATTTACTTTCCTTCTCTTTTAATGTAATTTTGCTTTAGGATTAGGATAAGTGTTATGGGGATTAAGGGTGAACATTTGATATAAGACCATGCCTTATATGCCATGTGATACCTTTGAAGCAAGTTACATCCCAATAAAGCCAAAAGAAAAAAATTAATGAAGCAAATCTAGTTGATGGAATGAAAGATGAAGAGTGAGGAATGGAGGATGAAGAATGAAGACCCCCATAACACTTATCATTTTACAATTATAATTATTTTTTATTATACTAGGAGGTATAAGGGTAGAGCTCAGCTACCCACTTTTCTTTTCGGGTTATACGGCAGTACCCAACCGCATCAGCCTCTTATTCTTTTGTGATAGCTTTAAAAAATTGTGTGATGTTTTGTTTAGCTTGTGCATTAGAACTAGCTTGTCTTTTCATAGTGTCTTTATGATTGGTGATTATTATGTGGCCTAGATGCGATTAAGCTCCTAGGATAAATATACATTTTCTATCCCACTAATAACTCATAACAAAAATTTTAAAATAATTTTTAACCTCACATAGAAGCTTAGGAATTAAATCAAGATAATAAAATATTTAGCAACCCCTTAGCTGGATGATTGTATGGATAACATCATGCAGGTCATATTCTTCCACTCTTGCTAAGAGAGGGCCTCCATTTGTGCGAGAGAATAAAGCTTGACCTGTAAGAGCCTTTGATGGAAAGACACCTATTTATCTTCTGATTTAGCCCACAACCAATTTCTCATGCATTTAGGCAAACAAAAACCTATATCTTGTGTCAAAACAAAAAGTTCAAATATCAAATATAATTTGACAAAATTTGCATTAGATTTAAGTCATTACTCATTCCCTTCATGATCTAGTCTCTTAGGGAGTGAGTTTAAGGACTTAGTTTCTTTTCTAAGTAAATAACATCCTAACTATTTTGCAAAGCATATGACTTGCCTGCATAAATTTAAAGCATGAGAGGAGTTAGCTAGCTACCACTCCAGGCAGTAGTAAGCCTAGTAGTCTGGTTGTTTGTCCTCTCTTGTGGAGGCAAACCATATAACCATTTTCACCATAGATTTAGGTCGTGCTTTGGTCCTCACCAAAGCCCCTTAGATTTAGAATCTGAGGTTGTTGTTTCCCTTTGCAGGCTACCTACATAAATCCTCACCTCTTAGGCATTTTCATAATCTTGTATTATGAAATTATAAGTCCTAGATTTCTAATAAAAATTCAACTCAACCAAATAAATATTCTCAAATTCAAATATATAAAGCCCAACCATAAAATAGATTGGAGTGCTCACTAGGCTTCGTAGTATCATGAGCACTCCTTACTCATCTCCCTTAGTTTTGATAAGAACTCTTCCAATTTGATCTCTCCCACTTGATTTTCAAAAATATAACTAATCCTTTGATAGTCCTATTTTTGAATTCTTTGGAGACAACAATCACTTACTTTAATCGAGAGTATTCTTATGGGATTCATTTTCATTAAGATGTAATTAACTATGTAAGCTTGCTTCCATAGGGAACTTAATGAACCCAATTTAAATAAACCATGCTTTTATTTTCTATGTAAAGTAGAGGAAAAATCTCTAGTACATTCGAAGACCCATCATGCCTTAGGAGTCCTTATTAAGTGATTAGGTCTATTATAGGGTAGTGGCTTCTATATCTCGTGATAGTACACTATTCCTTAATGTCATACCCAAACACCCTAATAAGTACATTTATGGATCTTCATTGTGTTCCCTCATACAAACACAAATAACAAAAAAATAAACACCATAGATTTTTCTAGCAACTCCATTGGGGATGGTTCATCTCTCCATCTCAAGTAGACAATTGTTATCTCCAAGCATCGATAGTGGACTTATATTTTATATGAGTTCGAGACTATTTTTATTTCCATTGGCACTTAACTTATTTAATTCTTTGGTAAAGTTAGCCAACATCCTTTAGGTTTTAGGACCTCACTCTGTGCAGGTCTTAAAACCCATGTTGGGTTCCCCAATAAGTGAAAACATAACTTATCAATAAAAGCGGAGAAAATAAAAATTTAGAACCTCCTCACCACTAGCTTGGTGAGGCAAGGTTCATCATAAAATTTAAAGAAAATAATTCCTTTCACAAAAATAACACTTTCCAAAAGCACCTTTCAGAAAATCACAAAATCAAGGCCCCTCCATGATTACTGCATGGAGGTTCTTTTCAAAAGCAAATCATACCATAATTTGTTCTCACTTAACATATCCAAATTTTTCCCTCACTTAACAATTCCAATTTGTTATGTGTGTGTGTGTGGGGATGAGTCTCATTTTCAAAACACAAAATTTGAATTTGACTTGCACTTAACAATTTCAATTTGTTAGGTGAGAGTCTCGTTTCCAAAACATAAACTTTACTTTCACTTAACAATTTCAATTTGTTAAGTGGGGATCTAATTATATATATATATATATATATATATGACTTTCACCAATTCTTGTTAAGTGGGGGCTTCATTTTCAAAACACAAAATTTGACCTTCACTTAACAATTTCAATTTGTTAAGTGGGGTCTCATTTTCAAAATATAAATTTGATTTTCACTTAACAATTCCAATTTGCTAAGTGGGGGTCTCATTTCCAAAACATAAAAATTGACTTTCACTTAACAATTCCATTTTGTGAAGTGTGGGTGTCATTTTCAAAAGAAAATACATTTAGGCTTTCACTTAGTATACCCAATATTACTAAGTAAGAGTCTCATTTTCAAAGCATATGTTTGGTTCTATCTAGGATGTCAAAATTGTTGAGTGAGAACCACATAACCGTGACATATTGGATTCCCACTTAACATAACCAAATTTTTTAAAGTGAGAATCCAATTCTCAGGTCATATCATACTTTGATTCCCACTTAACACACCAAATTGTTAAGTGGGAGTCCCATTTTTGAGAAATATATTAAACACATTTAGGCTTTCACTTAACATACCAAATTTGTTAAGTGAGGGTCTCTTTTCAAGCACATTTGATCCTGATTTTAACTTACCAAATTTGCTAAAGAGGGATCCAATTCCTTATATAAACTACACTTGAGCTTTCAGTTAACATACCAAATTTGTTATGTGAGAGTCTCATTTTCAAAGGAAAATAAATAAATCTCAAACACATTTGGGGCTTTCACTTAACATACCAAATTTGTTAAGTGGGACTTCCATATTCTAAACACCTAATGTAAATAAAATAAAATAAACTAATGAATAAAAAATTGAAATAAAATACAAAATAAACGTAAAATAAAAATAAAATAAACCTAAAATAAAATAAAATAAAAACTACATAAAAATTTAAACCTAAAAAATAATACCCACAAATAAATAAAAAATAAAGCATAAACCCTAAACTAAAAATAAACCTAAACCTAAAATAAAAAATAAAAAAACCTAAACCTAAACTAAAATAAAAAAAACCTAAACCTAAACCTAAACTAAATAAAATAAAATATACTTAAATTAAACCTAAACCTAAACTAAAAAATAAATCTTATAATAAACCTAAAATAAAAACCTAAAACCCAAAAAAGTAATTAAATAAAAACCTAAACCTAAACCTAAAACTAAAAAATAAAACTTAAACCTAAAAAATAAAATAAAAATAAACCTAAACTAAAAATTAAACCTAAACCTAAATCTAAACCTATACCTAAAAAATAAATTAAAATAAAAAACCTAAACTAAAATAAATAAACCTAAAATAAATAAACTAAACTAAATAAAAGTAAAAATAAACCTAAATAGAAATAAAAAATAAAATAAACTAAAATAAACTAAAAAAAATTAAATAAATCGAAACCTACTAGTTTACTTAATTTAAAAAAAATATCATAAACCCTAAATCCTAAACCCATAAACCCTAAATCCTAAACCTACAACCCTAAACCTTAAACCTTAATAAACTAAATAAACTAAATAAACCTAAACCTACCAATTTACTTAATTTAAAAAAAATAAGAAATAAAAAAATAAAAAAACCCTAACCCTGAACACTAAACTGTAAATCTTACCCTAAACCATAAACCCTAAATCCTAAAATCCTAAACGCTAAACCCTAAACGCTAAACCCTAAATCTTAAACCCTAAAACCCTAAACTTTAAAACCCTAAACCTTAAACCCTAAAAATCTAAAACCTAAACCCTAAAAACCTAAATGCCTAAACCTAATAAAAAATATTAAAAATAAAACTCAACTAAAAAATAAACTTAAATCTAAACCTAAACCTAAATAATAAACTAAAATGAAAACCTAAACTAAAATAAAAAACCTAAACTAAATAAACTAAACCAAATAAAACTAAAAAATTAAACCGAAATAAAAATAAAAAATAAAATAAATTAAATAAATAAAAAATAAACTAAATAAACACTAAACCCTAAAGCTATCCCTAAACACTAAACCCTAAACCCTAAACCCTAAACTAAAACCTAAACTTTAAACCTAAAACCTAAAACCTAAATGCTATACCCTAAATCCTAAGCCCTAACCCTAAACCCTAAACCTTAAACCTTAAAACCTAAACCCTAAACCTAAAACCCTAAAACCTAAACATTAATCCCTAAAACCCAAAACCCTAAACCCAAAACCCAAAACCCTAAACCCTAAACCTTTAACCCTAAACCCTAAACCTTAAACCCTAAACCCTAAATAAAAAAAACCCTAAACCCTAAAGCTAAACATTAAGCCCTAAACCCTAAACCCTAAACCCTAAATCCTAACCCTAAACCCTAAACTCTAAAACCATAAACTCTAAACCTTAAACCCTAAACCCTAAACTCTAAACCTTAAACCCAAAACTCTAAACCCTAAACCCTAAACCGTTAACCCTAAACATTAAAAACCCTAAACCCAAAACCCAAAAGCCTAAACACTAAACCCTAAACCCTAAACCATAAAACCTAACCATAAACCCTAAACTCTAAAACCCTAAACCCGAAACCCTAAACCCTAAACCCCAAACCCTAAAATCCTAAAAACCTAAACCTAGAAAAAAAAAACTCAACTAAAAAATATACCTAAACTTAAAAATAAACCTAAAAAATAAACTAAAATAATTAAACCTAAAATAAATAAATTAAACAAAATAAAAATAAAAATAAACATAAGTTAAAATAAATAATAAAATAAACTAAAATCACTAAAAAATAAACTAAGTAAACTAAATAAATATAAACCTACTAGTTTACTTAATTTTTTTAAAAGAGACTCTAATGCCTAAATCCTAAACCCTAAACCCTACACCATAAACCTACAACACAAAACTTGTAACCCAAAAATCTAAACCCTAAACCCTATGCCCTAAAAAACCTTGAACCCTATACCCTAAACCATAAATCCTAAACCCTAAAAACCTAAAAACCTAAACCTAAAAAATAAAATAAAAATAAAACTCAACTAAAAAGTAAACTTAAACCTTAACATAAACCTAAAAATTAAACAAAAATAAAAAACCTAAACTAAAATAAATAAACCTAATATAAATAAATGACACTAAATAAAAATAAAAAATAAATCAAAATAAAAAGAAAAAAATAATATAAACTAAAATAACTAAAAAATAAGCTGAGTGAACTAAATAAACCTAAACCTACCGGTTTACTTAATTTTGTTTTAAAACAAGAAACCCTAAACCCTAAATCCTAAACCCTAAACCCTAAATCCTAAACCCTAAACCCTAGACCACAATCCCTAAACCTACAACACTAAAACCTAAACCCTAAACACTAAACCCTAAAAAACCCTAAAACCTAAACCCTAGAACATAAACCCTAACCCTAAACCATAAACTCTAAAAGCATAAACCCTAAAACCTTAAACCATAAACCCTAAACCCTAAACCTAAACCCTAAGAATAGGTAGAACATTAATGGTAGGAATATCATGATCAACATGGCGCAATCTAGATCTAGTAGTGGAGGATAAGGCGGAGAAGGCAGTTGTCGTAGTGGTGGTTGGGGATCTGAAGGTGTTGGTTCATATGGAGGTGGTGGTTGAAGCAGTAGTGGTTATGGAGGTAGGAGGAGCGACCAAGGTTACAGCCATGGTGGTGGCAGAGGGAGAGATTGGGGATATAATGGTGGATCCCACTACTCAAGAGGCCAGGGTGATTCTAATGGGAACTAGAGAAACTGAAGAATGACCAATCTGATCTGTTGCTTATGGAACTATGTCTTTATAGTAGAGACAGTTCTAGATATCTAGGGTTTTTCATTTGCGTTATGCATGCTCATTTTTGATCTATATCTTCGCTTGTGTCTTAGAGAACTTGGTGTGTTACTTGGTTGATGAAATCAAAAAGAAGAAATGCTGAATCTAAATTTTTTCTCTATTAAAAAAAACTCAAAAACCCTAAACCCTAAACATAAACTTGAACTCTAAACCTAAAACCTAAACCCTAAACCCTAAAAATAAAAAAATAATAAATAATAAAAAAAATCCTAACCCTAAATCTTAGACCCTAAAACTAACCCTAAACCTTAAACCCTAAGCCTACAACCCTAATCCCTAGACCTTAAACCCTAAAACCTTAAATCCTAAACCTTAAACCCTAAACCATAAAACCTATAACCCTAAACCCTAAACCAAAAACCCCAAACCCTAATCCTTAAACTATAAAAACCTTAAAAATGTAAACCTAAACTAAATAAAACCTAAAAATAAAATAAAACCTAAAACCCTACCATAAACCATAAACCCTTACCCTAAACCCTAAACCTATAACCCTAAACCATAAATCTTAAACCCTAAAACCCTAAACCCTAAAGCCAAAACACTAAAACTTAAATCCAAAACCTTAAACACTAAAACCTTAAACCCTAAAACCCTACACCTAAACACCTAAACCCTAAACTCTAAACCATAAATACCTAAAAACCTAAACCTAAAAAATAAAATAAAAGTAAAACTCAACTAAAAAATAAACCTAAACCAAAACCAAAACCTAAAAAATAAACCAAAATAAAAAACCTAATCTAATATAAATAAATTAAACTAAATAAAAATAAAAAATATACCTTCATAAAATTTAAAAATAAATTAAACTAAAATAAGTAAATAATAAATTAAGTAAACTAAATAAACCTAAACCCTTAACCCTAAAACTAACTCTAAACCTTAAACCCTATAATAAACCCTAAACCCTAAACCTACAACACTAAACTTACAACCCTAAACCCTAAATCCTAAACCCAAAAAAACTTTAAACCCTAAATCTTAAACTCTAAACCCTAGACCCTAAACCCTAAAACTAACCCTAAGCCCTAAACCCTAACCTTGCAACACAAAACCTGTAACCTTAAAACCTAAACCTTAAACCCTAAACCCTAAACCCTAAACCCTAAAACATAATCCCTAAACCCTAAAACATTAACCCTAACCCTAAACCTTAAACTCTAAAAGCATAAACCCTAAACCATAAACTCTAAACCATAAGCCTAAACCCTAAGAACCTTGATGGCGTGAACATCAATCAACCAAATGCCTAGTATGAGAAGGCGGAGGCTGGTGGTTTGGGATATGGAGGTGTTGGTGGATATAGAGGTGGTGGTCGGAGCATGTGTGGTTGTGGAGGCTGGAGGAGTGACGGAGGTTACAGCCATGGTGGTGGTAGAGCGAGAGATCGGGGATATGATGGTGGATCCCGCTACTCGAGAGGTCAAGGTGGTTCTGATGGGAACTAGAGAAACTAAAGAACGATCGATCCAAGATGCTGCTTACGGAATTGTGTCTTTACATTAGAGACTATTCTAGATATCTAAGGTTTTTGATTTGCTTAATGTGTGCTCATTTTTTATCTATGTTGTCGCTTGTGTCTTACAAAACTTGGTGTGTTACTTGGTTGATAAATCAAAATGAAGAAATGTTGAATCTGAATTTTTCTCTGTTAAAAAAAAACCAAAAATCCTAAACATTAAACTAAAAATTGAACCTTAAACATAAAACCTAAAACCTAAACCCTAAACCCAAAACCTAAAAATAAAAAATAAAAAAATAAAAAAAACCCTAAACCATAAACCTACAACCCTAAACCCTAAACCTTAAACCCAACCCTAAACCCTAAACCCTAGACCTTAAACCCTAAAACCTTAAACCCTAAATCCTAAACCCTAAACCCTAAAACCCACAACCTTAAACTCTAAACCCTAAACCCTAAACCCTAATCCCTAAACCATAAAAACCTAAAAATGTAAACTTAAACTAAATAAAACCTAAAAAAAAAATAAAACCTAAACCCTAAACCCTAAACACTATACCTTAAACCCTAAACACTAACCCTAAACCCTAAACCTATAACCCTAAACCCTAAACCCTAAACTTATAACCTTAAACCATAAACCCTACACCCTAAAACACTAAACCCTAAACCCAAAACACTAAATCATAAATCCTAAATAATAAAACCTAAACCCTAAACCCTAAACCCTAAACCCTAAACCCTAAAGCCAAAACACTAAACCCTAAACCCTGCACCATAAACCCTAAACCCAAACCCTAAACCCTAAAACCCTAAACCCTAAAATCTTAAACCCTAAACACTAAACCCTAAACCCTAAACCCTAAACTCTAAACTGTAAAAACCTAAAAACCTAAACCTAAAAAATAAAATAAAAGTAAAACTCAACTAAAAATAAACCTAAACCTAAAAAATAAAATAAAATAAAAAACCTAAACTAATATAAAAAAAACTAAACTAAATAAAAATAAAAAATAATCCTAAATAAAAATAAAAAATAAGTTAAACTAAAATAAATAAAAAATATACTAAGTAAACTAAATAAACCTAAAATTATTTAATTTTACTTAAATTCAAAATCATAAACCCAAAAATTAACCCCTAAAACCTAAACCCTAAACCTACAACACTAAACCCTAAAAATAAAAAATAAAAAATAGTAAAAACCCTAACTCTAAACCTTAGACCCTAAAATTAACCCTAAACCCTAAACCTAAACCCTAAACCCAAAACCCTAAAACCCTAAACCTTAAACCCTAGACCTTAAACCCTGAAACCTTAAAACCTAAACCCTAAATGCTAAACCCTGAAACATACAACCCTCAACCCTAAACCCTAAACCCCAAACCCTAAATCCTAAACCCTAATCCCTAAATCATAAAAACCAAAAAATTTAAACCTAAACTAAATAAAACCTAAAACTAAAATAAAACCAACACCCTAAACCATAAACCCTAAATCCTAAACCCTGACTTTAAACCCTAAACATATAACCCTAAACCCTAAATCGTAAACCTATAACCCTAAACCCTACACCCTAAAACCCTAAACCTTAAAACCTAAACCCTAATATATAAAAACACTAAGCCCTAAAGCCAAAATACTCAACCCTAAACCCTAAACCTTAAACCCTAACCTTAAACCCCAAACCCTAAATCCTAAAACCCTAAACCCTAAAAACCTAAACCCTAAACCCTAAATCCTAAACCCTAAACCCTAAGCTCTAAACCCTAAAATCCTAAAAACCTAAACCTAAAAAATAAAATAAAAGTAGAATTCAACTAAAAAATAAACCTAAACCTAAACATAAACCTAAAAAATAAATTAAAATAAAAACTTAAAACTAATATAAATAAACTAAACTAAATAAAAATAAAAAATAAAACTAAATAAAAATAAAAAATAAATCAAATTATAAACTATATAACTTTAATCTCATTTACATAATTTTAAAAAAACCCTAAACCTTAAATTTTAAACCCTAAACCCTAAACCCTAAACCTACAACACTAAACCTACAACACTAAACCCTAAACCCTAAACCCTAAACCATAAACCCTAAACCCTAAACCATAAACCCTAGACCATAAACCCTAAACGCTAAATATATAACATAAAACCTACAACCCTAAGACCTAAACCCTAAACCCTAAACCCTAAACCTTAAAAAAATAGTAAATCATAAACACTAAATCCTAAAACCTAAACCCTAACCCTAAACCTTAAACACAAAAAGTAGAAACCCTAAAACCCTAAACCATAAAACCTAAACCCTAAACCCTAAACCTAAACCCTAAGAATGGACAGAACCTCAATGGGAGGAACATCACCATCAACAGGCACGCCTAGACAAGTGAAGGAGAAGGGAGATGGCGCTGTCAGTGGTGGTTTGGGATCTAGAGGTGTTGGTGGACATGGAGGTGGTTGCAAGCAGGTGGTTATGGAGGCAGGAGGAGGAGGTTACAACCAGGTGGCAGAGGGAGATATCGTGGGATATGATGGTGATCCCGCCACTGAGAAGATAGGGTGGTTTTGATGGGAACCGAGAAATTGAAGAACATCCATCTACGCTATGGAATTGTGTCTTTAGTAGAGAGTTCTAGATATCTAGTGGTTTTGATTTGTTTCTATGCATTCTTATTTTTGATCTATGTCATTATTTGTGTCTTAGAAAACTTGGTCTGTTACTTGGTTGATGAAAGCAAAAAGAAGAAATGCTGAATATGAATTTTTCTTTATTAAAAAAAACTAAAACTTGAACTCTAAACCTAAACCTAAACCCTAAATCCTAAACTCTAAAAATTAAAAAATGAAAAAATAAAAAATAAAAATAAAACCCTAACCCTAAAGCTTAAAACCTAAAACTAACCCAAAATCCTAAACCCTAAACATATAACCCTAAACCCTAAACCTTAAACCCTAAATATTAAACCCTAAACCCAAAACTCTAAACCTTAAACCCTAAACCTTACAACCCTAAACCTGAAACCCTAAACCCTAAACACTAAACCCTAAACCCTAAACCCTAATCCCTAAACCCTCAAAACTTTAAAATGTAAACCTAAACTAAATAAAACCTAAAAATAAAATAAAACCTAAACCCTAAACCCTAAACCCTAAACCCTAAAACCCTAAACCCCTAACCCAAAACCCAAAACCATAAACCCTACAACCTAAAACTTAAACCCTAAATCCTAAACCCCAAACACTAAAAACCCTAAACCTTAAAGCTAAAGCACTAAACCCTAAACCCTAAACCCTAAACCCTAACCATAAACTTTAAAACCCTAATCCCTAAACCCTAAAGCCTAAACCCTATACTCTAAACATTAAAAACCTAAAAATCTAAACCTAAAAAATAAAATAAAAGTAAAACACAACTAAAAAATAAACCTAAACCTAAACCTAAATTTAATAAATAATATAAAATAAAAAACCTAAACTAATACAAATAAACTAAACTAGATAAAAATAAAAAATAAATTAAACTAAAATAAAAAAAATAAATTAAGCAAACTAAATAAACATAAACTTAACGGTTTACTTAATATAAATAAACCCTTAACCCTAAATTCTAAACCCTAAACCCTAAACCCTAATCCATAAATCCTAAAAAACCATAAACCCTAAACCCTAAACCCTAAACCGTAAACCTAAACCCCAAAAACCTAAATGCATAAACCCTAAAACCCTAAACCATAGACCCTAAACCCTACTAAATCCTAAACCATAAACCCTAAACTCCAAACCCTAAACCTAAACCTAAAGTAACTAAATAAATTAGAAAATATACTAAAACCCTAAAACACAATAAACCTAAACCTAAACCTTAACCTAAGAATGGGAAAAACCTTGACAATATGAATATCACCATCAACCAAGCTTAGTCTAGATCTAGCGATGGAGGTGAAGGTAGAGAAGGTAATTATCGCAGTGGTCGTGGTGGGATCTAGTTGTGTTCATGGATATGGAGGTAGGTGGTGGACAGAGTAGTGGTGGTTACGGAGGTGGGAGGAGCGACGAAGGTTACATCCGTGGTGGTGGTGGTGGAAGGAGTGATCAGAGATATGATGGTGGATCTGGCTACTCGAAAAGCCATGGTGGTTCTGATGGGAACTAGAGAAATTGAAGAACGGCCGATCCGATCTACTATTTATGGAACTGTGTCTTTATAGTAGTAGAGATAGTTCTAGTTATCTAGGATTTTTTATTTCCTCTATGCATGCTCCTTTTTATATATATCATCGCTTGTGTCTTAGAGAACTTGATGTGTTACTTGGTTGATCAAATGAAAAAGAATAAATGATGAATCTGAATTTGTTCTCTGTTAAAAAAATAATCAAAAATCCTAAACCCTAAACTAAAACTTGAACCCTAAAGATAAAATTGAAACCATAAACCCTAAACCCTAAACCATAAAATTTTTTTTTAAAAAAAACCCTCACCATAAACCCCTAAAGCTAACCCTAAACCCTAAATCATAAGCCTACAACCCTAAACCCTAAACTTGAACCCTAAAACTTTAAACCCTAAAACCTAGTACCCTAAACCCCAAACCCTAAACACCAAAACCTAAACCTTAAACCATAATCCCTAAACCCTAAAAACATAAATATGTAAACCTAAACTAAATAAAACCTAAAAATAAAATAAAACCTAAACCCTAAACCTAAACCCTAAACCTAAACCTATAACCCTAAACCCTAAACCTATAACCATAAACCCTAAACCCTAAACCCTAAATCCTAAACCCTAGAAACCCTAAACCCTAATGCCTAAACACTAAACCCTAAACCCTAAACCCTAAACCCTAAAACACTTAAGACCTAAAGCATAAACCCTAAACCCTAAACTCTAACCCTAAAAATCTAAAAATCTAAACCTAAATAATAATATAAAAGTAAAACTCAACTAAAAAATAAACCTAAACCTAAAAAATAAACTAAAATAAAAAACTTAAACTAAAATAAATAAACTAAACTAAACAAAAATAAAAAATAAACCTGAATAAAAATTAAAAATAAAATAAACTAAAATAAATAAAAATAAATTAAAAAAACTAAATAAACCTAAACTTACTGGTTTACTTAATTAAAAAACCCTCCTTAACCTTAAATTCTAAACCCTAAACACTAAACTCTAAACCTAGAACACTAAACTTACAACCCTAAACCCTAAACCCTAAACCTAAACCCTAAAAACCAAAATGTGTAAACCCTACAACCCTAAATCATAAACTCTAAACCTTAAACCCTAAACCCTAAACCCCAAACCTTAAACCTAAACCCTAAACCCAAAAACCTAAACCCCAAACCCTAAACCTAAACCAAAAGTAACTAAAGAAATTAATAAATAAACCTAACCCTAAAACCTAATAAACTTAAACCTAAACTTAAACCCTATGAATGGGCAGAACCTTGACGGTAGGAACATCACCATCAACCAGGCTCAATCTAGATCTGGCGGTGGAGGCTATCGTGAGTTTGTGGGTATCAAGTTGGCCGGTGGATATGGAGGTGGTGGTCGAGCAAGCTGGTGGTTAAAGTGGGAGGAGCACAGAGGTTACATGGTGGTGGCTAGGAGAGATTGAGATATGATGGTGGATCCCGCTACTCAAAAGGCCACGGTGGTTCTGATGGGAACTAGGAAACTAAAGAATGATTTATCCGATCTACTGCTTATGGAAATGTGTCTTTATAGTGGAGACGATTTTAGTTATCTAGGGTTTTTGATTTACTCTATGCGTGCTCATTTTCTATCTATTTCATCGCTTGTGTCTTAGAAAACTTGGTGTGTTACTTGGTTGATGAAATCAAAAAGAAGAAATGTTGAATCTGAATTTATTCTTTCTTAAAAAAAATAACCAATACCTCTAAACCCTAAACTAAAACTTGAACCCAAAAGCTAAAACCTAAACCCTAAACCCTAAAAATAAAAAAATAAAAAAACCCTAATAATAAACCTTGAACCCTAAAACTAACCCTAAATGCTAAACCCTAAACCCCAAACTTTCAACCATAAATCATAAACCTTAAACCCGAAAACCTTAAACCCTAAACCCTAAACCCTAAAACTTAAAACCCAAAACATTAAACCTTAAACCCTAAAACCTACACCCCTAAACCCTAAACCCTATACACTAAACCCTAATCCCTAAACCCTAAAAACCTAAAAACCAAAACATAAACTAGATAATAATTAAAAATAAAATAAATAAAAAAACCAAAATGAAAATAAAATAAAAAATAAAATAAAATAAAAACCTAAACTAAAACTAAACCTAAAGCTAAACCCAAAGCTAAACCTAAACCTAATAATAAAATATAATAAAATAAACTAAAATAAAATAAATAATAAACTAAACTAAACTAAAATATAATAAATGAAAATAAAATGTAAATAAAATAAAACTAAAATAAAATATAACCTAAAATAAAACCTAAAAAATAAATAAAAAATATTAACATTAAACTTTAAAAAAATTGAAACCTAAAATTAACAAAATAAAATAAACCTAAACCTAAACAAAAATAAATAAAGCCTAAACATTAATCTAAAATAAACTAAAACTAAACCCAAAACTAAATAAAATAAAGTACACTAAAAATAAATCTAAGCCTAAATTGAAAAATACAACCTAAAAATAAATCTAAAATAAAAACCTAAACTAAACTTAAAAAATAAAATAAAATAATAACCAAAATGTAAACCTAAAAATAAAAATAAAACCTAAACCTAAAAAAAACATAAACCTATACCTAAACCTAAAAAAATAAACTAAAATAAAAAACCTAAACTAAAATAAATTAACCTTGAATAAATAAAATAACTAAATAAATATAAAAATAAAACTAAATAAAAATAAAAAATAAAATAAACTAAAATAAATAAATAAATAAAAACTAAAAAATCAAAAAAACCTAAACCTTAATTCCTAAACCATAAATCCTAAATCCTAAACTCTAAACCCTAAACCCTAAAATTAACCCTAAACCGTGAACCCTAAACCTACAAACCTAAACCCTAAACTTTAAACCCTAAACCCTAGACACTAAAAAATAGTAAACCCAAAACCCTACACCCTAAACTAACCCTAAACCATAAACCCTAAACCTTAAACACTAAACCCTAAACCCTAACCCTAACCCTAATGCTAAACCCTAATCCCTAAACTAACCCTAAACCATAAAGTCTAAACCATAAAGCCTAAAGCCTAAACCCTAAACCCAAAATAATCCTTAAATCCTACGCTAACCTTAAATCCTAAACCCTAAAAACCCTAAATCCTAAAGCCTAAACACTAAACCCTAAACCCTAAACCCTAAAAGCTAAACCCTAAACACTAAACCCTAAATCCTAATCCCTAAACCCTGAACCCTAAGCCCTAACAACCTAAAAACCTAAACCTAAAGTAAATAAAACTAAAAAATAAAATAAATAAATAAAACCTAAACCTAAATTAAATAAAATAAAAACCTTAACTAAAACCCAAACCTAAACCTAAAAATAAAATAAAATAAAAATTTTAAAATAAACTAAAATAAAATAAATAAAACCTAAACTAAACTAAAATAAAATAAACCTAAGAATAAAAAACCTAAATAAAATAAAAACTAAACATAAAATAAAAATAATATAAACTTAAAATAAAATAAAAACTAAATAAAAACCTAAACCTAAAAAATAAACCTAAAAATAAAACTTAAAAAAATGAAAAATAAAACCGAAACCCCAAACTAAAATAAAAGCTAAACCTAAAATAAAAAAAAAACAAACAAGATAAAATAAACCAAAACCTAAACTAAAATAAATATAACCTAAACCTAAGCCTAAAATAAACTAAGCCTAAACTGTAAACTAAATATAATAAAATAAACTAAAAATAAACCAAAACTTAAACTAAAAAAATAAAACCTAAAATAAAACCTAAAACCTAAACCCAAAACCCTGAAACCTAAAAAGCTAAAAAACCTAAACAAAATAAAACCAAAAAATAAAATAAATAAATAAAGTTAAACCAAAATAAAGTAAAATAAAATAAAATAGAAACATAAACTAAAACCTAAACCTAAACATAATCCTAAAATAAAAATAAAATAAAAAATAAAAACTAAACTAAAATAGACCTAAAATAAAATAAAATAAGAACTAAATAAAAACCTAAACCTAAAAAATAAACCTAAAAATAAATAATAAATCAAACCTAAACCCCAAACTAAAAAAAAACTAAACCTAAAATAAAAATAAAATAAACCTAAACCTAAATTAAGATAAACTAAACTAAAATAAATGAAACCTAAAATAAACTAAACCTAAACCTAAACCTAAACTAAATAAAATAAAATAAACTAAAAATAAACGTAAACCTAAACTAAAAAATAATAACTAAAAATAAACCTAAAATAAAAACCTAAAACCTAAACCTAAACCTAAACCTAAAAATAAAATAATAATAAAACTAAACTAAAAAAATAAACCTAAACCTCAAAAATAAACTAAAAAAACTAAACTAAATAAAAGTAAAAAAAGCAAAATAAAATAAAATAAAAAAATATACTAAATAAGCTAAATAAACCTAAACCTACTAGTTTATTTAATTTTAAAAAATGGAAAAATAAAAACCAATAGAAAAACTTGAAACCCTAAACCTACAACCCTAATCCCTAAACCCTAAACCATAAAACCCTAAACCCTAAACCCTTAACCCTAATCCCTAAAATCTAGAACCCTAAAATATTAACTTAAACATAAACCTAAACACAAAAATAAAATTAAAATTAAAATTAAAATAAAATAAAATAAATAAAAACCTAGCTAAACTAAAAGAAGAAACAAACCTAAAAATAAAAAACCTAAATAAAATAAAAACTAAATGTAACATAAAAATAAAATAAAATAAAAACTAAACAAAAAACCTAAACCTAAAAAATAAACCTAAAAATAAATAAAAAATAAAACTTAAACCCTCAACTAAAAAACAATAACATAATCCTAAAATAAACAAAATAAAATAAACCTAAAATTAAACTAAAATAAGAAAAACTAAAATAAATAAAACTTAAACCTAAAATAAATAAAACCTAAATCCTAAACAAAATAAAATAAAATAAACTAAAAATATACTTAAACCTAAACTAAAAAAGAAAACCTAAAAGCAAACCTAAAACTGAAAATTAAGAAAATAAAATACAAACCTAAACATAAAAATTAAAAATAAAACCTAAATCTAAAAAAATAACATAAAAATAAAACTAACCAAAAAAATAAGCATAAACCATATCCTAAACCTAAAAAAAAAACAATAAAAAACCTAAACTAAAATAAATAAACCTAAAAAAATAAACTAAACCAAATAAAAATTAAAAAGAAACATAAATAAAAAACTTAAAATAAACTAAAAAAATAAACTAAAAACTTTTAAAACCTAAACACTAAACCCTAAATAAACCCTAAACTAAACTAAACCTAAAACCCTAAACCTAATCCCTAAACCCTAAACCCTAAATCTTGAACCTTAAACCCTAAACCCTAAAACCTAAACCCTAACCCTAAACCCTAAACCCTAAACCTTAAAAACCCTAAACCCTAAAGCCTAAACCCTAAACTAACCCTAAACTAAACCTTAAACCCTCAAAACCCTAAACCTTAAAGCCTAAACACTAAACCCTAAACCCTAACTCTAAACCCTAAAACCCTCAACTCTAAAATCGTAAACCCTAAACTCTAAAGGTAAACTATAAAACATAAACCCTAAAAACCTGAAAACCTAAGCCTATACTAAATGAAACCTAATAATAAAATAAATAAAAAAACTTAAACCTAAATAAAATGGAAAAATAAAATAAAATATAAACTTAAACTAAAACCTAAACCTAAACCTAGAAATAGAATAAAATGAAAAATAAAAATAAACTAAAATAAAATAAATAAAAACCTAAATAAAATTAAAAAATGAAATAAACCTATGAACATAAAACCTAAATAAAATAAAAATTAAACGTAAAATAAAAATAAATTAAACCTAAAATAAAATAAAGTAACAACTAAATAAAATGTAAACCTAAAAAATAAACCTAAAAATAAATAAAAAATAAAAAATAAAACCTAAATCCTAAACCTTAAATAAAAATATAATAAACAAAATAAAATCAACCTAAACCTAAACTAAAATAAACTAAACTAAAATAAATAAAACCTAAACTTAGACCTAAACTAAAAAAAATAAAATAAATTAAAATTAACCTAAACCTAAACTAAAAAAAAAATAAACCTAAATATAAAACCTAAATAAACCTAAAATTTAAACCTAAAATTAAATTAAACCTAAACCTAAAAATAAAATAAAACTTAAACCTAAAAAAAAAATAAACTAAAAAATAAATAAACTAAAATAAAAAACTTAAAATAAAATAAATAAACCTAAAATAAATAAACTAAACTAAATAAAAATAAAAAATAAACTAAAATAAAAATAAAAAAAATAAAATAAACTCAAATAAATAAAGAATAAACTAATAAACTTAATAAACCTAAACTTATTGGTTTACTTAATATAAAAAACACCTTAAACATAATTTCTAAACCCTATACGCTAAACCGTAAAACTAACCCTAAACCTACAACCCTAAATCCCTAAACCCTAAACCTTGAACCCTAAACCCTAAACCCTTAGCCCTAAACCCTAAAACCCTAAGCCCTGAACCCTAAACCCAAAACCCTAAAACCCTAAACCCTAAACCCTAAACCATGAACCTAAATCCTAAAACCTACAAGCCTAAACCCTAAACTCCAAACCCTAAACCCTAAACCGTAAACCATAAACTAACCCTAAATCCTAAGAATGGGCAGAACCTTGACGGCAAGAACATCACCGTCAACTAGGCTCAAACTACATCTAGAGGTGGAGGAGAAGGCAGAGGCGGCGGTTATCATAGTGGTGATGGGGGATCTAGAGGTGCTGGTTGACATGGAGGTGGTGGTTAGAGCAGTGGTGGCTATGGAGGCAGCAAGAGCGATAGAGGTTATAACCACGGTTGTGTCAGAGGGGGAGATCAAGGATATGATAGCAGATCCCACTACGCGAAAGGCGGGGGTGGTTCTGATGGGAACTAGAGAAACAGAAGAATGATTGATCTGATCTACTGCTAATGAAACTGTGTCTTTATAGTAGAGATGGTTCTACTTATCTAAAGATTTTGATTTGCTTAATGGGAGCTCATTTTTTATCTATGTCATCGCATGTGTCTTAGAAAACTTAGGGTGTTACTTAGTTGATGAAATCGAAAAGAAGAAATGTTGAATTTGAATTTGTTCTCAATTAAAAAAAACCTTAAACCCTAAATTAAAACTTAAACCCTAAACCTAAAACCTAAATGTTAAACCTTAAACCCTAAACCCTAAACCCTAAACCCCAAACCCTAAACCCTAAACCCTAAACCCTAAACCCTAAAGCTAAAACCTCAACCAAAACTAAAAAATCATAAAATAAATTAAATAAACAAACCTAAACAAAAATAAAATTAAAAAATAAAATAAAATAAAAACATAAACTAAAACCTAAACATAAACCTAAATCTAAAACAAAATAAAATAAAAAATTAAAACCAAAATAAAATAAAATAAATAAAAACCTAAACTAAACTATAAAATAGAAAACAAAAATAAAATAAAAACTAAACCTAAAATAAAAATAAAATAATCCTAAATGAAATAAAATTAAAACTAAATAAAACCTAAAGTTAACAAATAAACCTAAAAATAAAACTTAAAAATAAATAGAAAATAAAACCTAAACCCTAAACTAAATAAAAACCAAAACATATAAAAAACCAAAATAAACAAAATAAAATAAACCTAAACCTAAAATAAACTAAACCTAAACCTAAACTTAAACTAAATAAAATAAAACAAAATTAAAATAAACCTAAACCAGAACTAAAAAATAAAACCTAAAAATAAACCTAAAATAAAAATCTAAAATCTATACCTAAAAAAAAAGTTAAACCTAAACTAAAAAATAAAAATAAAACATAAACCTTAAAAATAAAATAAAAATAAAACTCAACTAAAAAATAACTTAAACCTAAAGAATAAACTAAAATAAAAAATCTAAACAAAAATAAATAAACTAAACTAAAAATAAATAAACCTAAATAAAAATAAAAAATAAAATAAACTCAATAAGCCTAAACCTATTGGTTTACTTAATTTAAAAATCTTAAACCCTAAACTCTAAACCCTGAAACTAACCCTAAACCCTACAACCCTAAACCTACAACCTTAAACCCTAAAACCCTAAACCCTAAACCTTAAACCCTAAACCCTAAACCCTAAAACCCTAAACCCAAAACCCAAAACCCAAAGCCCTAAAACCCTAAGCTAACCCAAAACCCCAAACCCTAAACCTTAAACCATAAACCCTAAATAAACCCTAAACCCTAAACCCTAAACTACCCCTAAACCTTAAACCCTAAACTAACCCTTAACCCTAAGAATGGCTAGAACCTTGGCGTTAGAAACATCACCGTCAACTAGGCTCACTTTAGAACTGATGGTGGAGGCAATGACGGAGGCATCAAAGGGAAGCAAGATGAGGCGACTTGCCATCGAAGGGGAAGGAGACGAGGCATGGCCATCGCAGGTGGGGACCAAGGTGCTACTAGATCTGGAGGTGATGGTTGATATGGAGGTGGTGGTCAAAGTAGTGGTGGTTATGGAGGTGGGAGGAGTAACGGAGGTTACAGCCTTGGTGATGGCGGAGCGAGAGATCATGGATATGATGCCAGATCTTGATACTCAAGAGGCGGGGGTGGTTCTGATTAGAACTAGAGAAATAGAAGAATGGCTAGTCCAATTTTTTGCTTATGGAACTATGTCTTTACAGTAAAGACAGTTCTAGTTATCTAGGGTTTTTGATTTGCTCTATGGGTGCTCATTTTTTATCTATGTAGTCACTTATGTCATAGAAAACTTGGGCTACCACTTGGTTGATGAAATCTAAAAAAATGTTAATCCTAAACCTAAACCCTAAAAACCTAAACCAAAACCCTAAACCTTAAAACCTAAACTAAACCTTATACCTTAAACCCCAAACCCTAAACTGTAAACCCTAAATTAACCCTAAATCCTAAACCTTGAATAAAGATGTCATTAAGAGTAGATCTATAGAATGATCTACTACTAACATAGTTATGGTAGCTAAAGAAAATGTCTTCAAGAGACTTTCCCTTAACTGTTAGAGATTTGAATACTCTAAACCCTAACCCTAAATCATATTATAATACCATTCATTATAGTATAATGTAGCATCATATATTTTAGCATGTAGTGATGTTTTTTGGATGTTCTAAGATGCTTTGAATTTTTTTAGTATATTATGGTATTGTGCCCTATAGTCTATATTAATATAAATTATAAAAATTTTGATTTAATAATTCAGATGATGTGGCAAATGTGTGTTATGCAACTTGTAGTCTAAAAAGTAAGATTTTATGTTCAAAATAAATATTATATGTTGTAGCATAGTAAAGCATCATATATCATAATATATTGTTCGCAATTTTAAATTCATTTAGTATTTTACAATCATGTAGCTACATTAGGATTATTTTTAAATGTTGATTTAGACTTTAAAATGGTGGAATTTGGCCAAATTCATAATAGGTAGAGCATGTCAACATAATATGTTGTTTCAATTTAAAATATGTAAGTGATACAAGTAAAATATATAGTTTTTTATTGTTTAGACTAATTTTATAAGTTTTTTATCTTAGGCAATCCCTTGCGATGTGATATACAATAAAATATAATATAATATATTATAGTGTATTATAATATAGGATGCCTTAACATAGTGTAGCATCATGCATTATAGCATACCATTGTGTATTACTACTTGTTTAGCATATTTAGTTTGTAGTATGATGTAGTAGAGTTTGTACCGTATAATTCATAAAAATATTGATTTATAGGAGATGATGGGATTTAGCCAAATTTAAGGTAAGCTTTAGGAACATCATTCGGGTGTGCTATGGTGTTTCATTTAATCAAAAGAATGGAACTATCCAACCAAAATAAATGTTCATTTTTCAACCAAATTTTATAATTTGTTTCCTTAAAGTGATTCATTTAAGGTGTTACGTAAGATAATATATCATATGAATGCATATTAAAATATAATGTACATAACAATATAACTTCACATATATATTATGTGGTGGTGTGTTAGTAAATCTTATAATAAATTTTAGTATATTTTACTTTTGTTATAATACATTGGGTCAAAACTCACAAAAATGTTAATTTGAAGGTTGAGATGAAATAATTTGGCCAAATTCATGGCACACACCAAGAAGAAGCACCAAAATTTATTTTGTACCTTTATTTATAACATAAAATAACAATTTTACATCAAAATGAACATTATTCATATTTTGAGAAATTTTGTTATTTGTTTCTTTTTAAGTGATTCTAATGAGGTGTAATGTTAGACAATATATTATATTATAGCAAATTAAAAATATAACATCATATATTATAAAATAATATAGTTTGTTAATTCACACTATAATATGTTTAGTTTGATATTGTATAGTTAGTTTGAGCCCATCAAAATCATAAAATGTTGATTATAATGTTAAGATGATGTAATTTGAAGAAAATACATTGTTAGCTGAAGTATTAAAGGTAATAAGAGAAGAAATAAGATTTGATGAGAATTCCATGTCAATAACATGAAGGAGATTAGCTAGGGGATCACATGCATTGGACATGACATGTGAGGGTCTACATCAAGGCATAGAAAAAAAGAAAATACTAGGATAATGTTTGAATTTAATTTGATTATATGATTTGTTGAAAGAAGATCTGGGATAAAATCTATAATCCAGGATTAAGATTGAATCAACTTTAATTTGTTTTTTTTAAGATGTGGAGGCATATCTACTAGAGATGGGCTTCATTGGGGATCGATATGAACCTTCCACTAGATAAGTAGGTTTAGGCTATCCACTTGGGATTGAGATTTTTGTTTGATTTCATAGATTTATTTGGGGATGTATCTGCTGAGGATAAGAGTTCAATTGGATTTTTTTGATTTAGACTCTACTGAGGTAGTTGGTTTAATTTGGTTCCACTGGGAAGGTTGGTTTTGAATTTGATTTCTTTGATTGACTTGTTTATATATGATTTGGGGCTTTACTAGGGAGAAGGATGTGATTTAAGTCTACTAGGGAAAATCAAATTGGGTTTAATTTAATCTGAGTTAATGTATGGACCATGACGGTGTGCAATGGACCCACTTAGAAGGGGCTATACAAACCTTGACCTACCTCAGGTTTACAAATCCAAAGGGATAGTCTACTGGTCAGAGCTAGCCAACCTTAGGGTTGCCTTTCATGTGCAATGGTCTAGGAAGAAGAGGCATAGCAGACTTACATCTCCCAAAGCAAGGAACAACCATGGGTGACCTGTTATGCACAACAAATTGAACACTATGACTACTAAGTGAATGCCAATGGGGACTTACGTCAACTCAAAAGTAGTCATGATTAATTTTATCCTAATTTCATGTGATTTGATATGGCTTATTTGGTTTAGATTAATTTTAAATTGAGGGAATATTCATTGCGGATGTGAGCTCTATCAAATTTGATAGATTTAATTTATGGACCATATCGATGTGCGATGGACCCACTAAGAAGGGGCTCTATTAGACTTGTCCTATCTCAGATTTACAAATCTAATGTGATAGTCTATCGTCGTAGTAGAGCTAGCCAACCCAAGGGGTTTCCTGGTGTCAACAACGTATAAGAAGAATGCATAGTAGACTTACATCTTCTAAAGCATGGAACAACTGTTGGGGTGACCTATTAGTAGTACAACAAATCAAACTCAACTTAGGGGCAACTATTGAGTGAATGGTGCTAGGGAATTATATCAACTCAAGAGTAGTCAAGTGATTTATGGGAGTTTATTGCCTTAAATTTAGGATACCGCTTGGGAAAAGGTACTTAGGTGTGTCCTAATCCACAAGTGAATTTATATTTTGTTTATATATTTGGTTGACCCTATTAGTGCGAGGGACCACAGAAGGGGCTATGTCGCCTTGACTTGTCTCTGATGACCAAGGGAGAATACATCCAGGATGGATTCTCCAACCCTAGGTTACTGTGGAAAACATCAACTGAGCAATAAGTGTCTAAATGGGCTCACAAAGGATGTGATCCAAATATAGTGTCCACATGGGAGGTGGTGCTAGGGGCGATATCCTAATCCCTGAAAAAGAAAGCCTATAGGTGTATGGTGGCCAACACAAGGAGAAAGTGTAGTTGACTTACATCTTCCATGAGTGGTGTATCCTATGGTGCGAGAACCAACCAACCTAAGGTGTATCCATCAACATGAGTGGTGTATCCATCAGCATAGTGAGAACTACCCAACCTAAGGTGCCCATCGTGCAATGATCAATAAAGAAAGAATGTAGCTTACAACTTTAAGTAGAACCATCATTGTGGTAGTCTATCATCGATAGATGCTATCTATCTTAGAACTACTAAGGGGAGCCCCAGGAAGGATCGGACTTTGAAGCGCCAAGAGAGAAGGAGCTATTAGGGAACTTATCCTAAACCTCAAATATACTTAAACCAATCAATGCACGAAGGCTAATCTAAGAAGAAAGCGTAGTAGACTCGCATCCTCTTAAATGAAACCAACATGAGGTAGCTTTACCAATAGCGGCCTACTAAAATACAAGGCCTCATTGGTGTACAGTGGCCAAGTAAGAAAGTAAAGTGTAACTGACTTATATCCTCCAAAATAAGAAGACCACTAGAGTGACATAATAGCAGGGTAAGACCTCACGACTTAGAGACCGAGTGAGTGCCACTAGCAACATTATCTCAACTTAGAGTAGCCCAGGAGAAAATATATGTGTTTGTTTTATATGTTTGTGTTATGTCGATGAAAAATAGGACACCGCTTGGGTTCCTTACACCTACCTTAAATACATTATGGAATAAGAATACTTTCAACATGGAAGAGATTGAAATCAAATGGAATTTTCATTGATGATAATTATTTTCAAATATGTTTTATAATATTTTGTTAAGTAGATCCCATTGATTGGAAGTATTGGGTACTCCCCTTATGATTAATACGATAAGATCCTCCAGTTTTCTATGGCAAAAGGGCCTTCCCGAGTGGGTTCAAACTTGCCTCTCATCTTATGATAGGAAACAATTGGTCTCCTTAGAACTTAAATAAGATTTCCTACTTGAAAAGCTCTAGGACAGACTAACTTGTTATGAGCTTGAATCATTTTAGCTTTGTACAACTTGAGGTTTTGGCATGCCCGCAGGCATCTTTTCTCCATACCTTCGAGCTCTTCTAACCACAACTTGGTATTCTGCTCTATTATGATCTTGCTACCAATAGCTATCCTTAGTGATGGGAGTTGGACTTCCAATGGTAAAATAGTCTCAAACCCATACACTAAGGAGAAAGGAGTAGACTGAGTTGGAGTTCTATATATGGTGCAGTAGGCCCACAAGGCTTCAAATAACTGCTCATGCCACTATCACTTATTATTGTCGAGCATCTTCTTTAATTTTTGAATGAGAGTTTTGTTGAAGGCTTCTGCTAAGTCATTTTCCCTCGAGTAGTTGGTGGTAGAAAATCTCCAATCTATACTATGTCTCTAGTCAAAGTTATTGATACCGGTGCTCTTGAATGTTGTACCATTATCAGATATAATTCACCGAAGCACTCTTAACCTATCTATGATATGCTTTCTAAAAAATTGGAGCACATGCTAAGCTATGACCTCTCTAAGCCAAATCGCCATCGCCCACTTGGAAAAGTAGTCAGTACTAACTAATGAATCGATGACCCTTGGAAGAAAGAGGATCAATCAGACCCACTATCCCGCATCAACACTGAATGGCCATTAGGCTAATGTAGGATGTAAAATGTTGGGTGGTTGCTCACACCGTATTTGACATTGGTGGCATCACCCAGCCATATCCATGCAATATTTGATCATCGATGGCCGCCTAGTCTCGATCTTGGCTTTATCTTTGAGATTGGTTGGCTCCATATAATCTTAAATATACCATCATGATCTTACGCCGTTTGTCTAAACATCGTAACCACATATAATTGAAAGACTGCTGGTATAAGACACCATTCATAAGAGAGTAGGAAAATGCTCTCTGCTTCATCTAATGGGCTTGGGACTTCTCTTGATATAGTTTGCCTTTATTTAGGTAATCCATGAATGGTTTCCTCCAATCTAACTCCTCATCCTTCATGGCAATGGAAACCTCCGCTTCAAAAGAGTACTTTTTGAGTTCAATATAAATAAAGGATAAGACTTGTCTATTTTGGAGCTTTATTTATATGGACTCATCCTCCGGACATGCCAACTCCTTGACAAGCTTGGCTAAATCATACGCTATGACATTCTCTCCTTGAATAATCTTATAAATGATAACCTCTAGGATTTGGGCCAATAACTCCATGGTGTACTTATTGTAGTGATGGAGCTTGGGCTTTATAACCTTATAGGACTCAGCGATTTGGTTGATAACTAGCTAAGAATCATTGAAGATGTTTATGTTTGGGATGCTTAGAGTAACGACTAACTCCAAAAAAAAAAATTAGAGCCTCATATTCGACTTTGTTATTAGTGAAATAATTAGACAGATGATACGAATATCACATCACATCACAGTCCAGAGTTAAGAGAACTATTTCTACCCCAGCCTATCCTGGAATAGTAGATTGTGTTTCTTCTCTACTTTGAGAGAAAGCCGCACCATCAAAGTATATCTCCCAATGGTGAATGCTAGTATCCCCTAAGTTCATGATTTATTCATCGTGAGATCACCAAGCAAAAGGTCAACATGAAGTGGTGTCGCTAAGAAATCTAGTTTTGTCTTTACCTGAGGGGTATGAAGGTAATGTCAAACTATGAGATGATCATGGAATATCATGCCAATCGTTTATATAGAATCGACCATGTCATGAGGTAATGTAGTGGATTTATCATAGAGATTTAGTTCACCTTATAAGGAAGTACGTAGTGCTATAGCTTTTGGGATGTAAAGATTAAAAATAGACAATGCTTTTCAATGGGTGGATAATTCTTAGTAGGGATTAGACAATGGTTGAGGTAGAGTGCATTTTCCTTCCTTCATTGGCTTGGGCCAATAAAGCACCAAGATTCATTTAACATAACAAAGATAAAGTATGTGGCTTACCCTATATAGCTCACTCATCATCCCAACTTGGCATCCTTAACAAGTGAGAATGACATCTTCTTGATAGGTTGGATATAAAGCATCTTAGATATGCCAACTGCCCTTGGAATGACCTAAGTTGAGTTAAAATTTTTGGGGGTGGCATTTCCAATATTGGCTTGATCTTCCCCAGATCGATTTTGATTCTAGTGTCGGACAACAAACCCAAGGAATTTTCTTAAAGATACTCTGAATGCACACTTTATGGGGTTAATTTTGAAGTTAAATTATCTAAACTATTCGAAAACTACTCTCAAGTCAAAGAGATGGCATTCTTTTTCTCTAATTTTGACCATGAGATCATCATATAAAGAATCTACTTAATGATGAATGAATTTGTCTAAGATTTGAGTCATGGGTATGTAGACTAAAGATTTTGAAGGTCGAAAAGGCATGACCTTTTAGATAGATTCTGATCAGGGTTCTAAAAGCAGTGTTTCTTTCATCTTCAAGGGTCAACTTTATTTGGTTATATCAAGATGAGCCATTCACGAAATAGAAGATTGCATAAGACGAGGCAATGTCCACCATCAACTCCAGGATTGGTAGTGGAAATTCTTCTTTTTGACATGGCTTATTTAATTCCCTAAAATTGATGCATATGTGAATTTGGTCATTCATTTTCTTAACTGGGATGATGCTAGCTAACCAGGTAGTGTATTTTTCTTCCTAGATGAAGCTAGCATCGATTAGTTTCTTGACTTTAGAAATGACTTGTTTCTCTATGTCTAATTGCATGAGTTTATGAGCTTGCTTCATAGGGTTAGCAGTAGGCTCTATTACTAGTTTATGGATTGCTATGTCATAGATAATCTAGGCATCTCTTCATAACTCCATGCAAAGTAGTCCTTAAACTCAGTCAATAGCCTAACTAAGTAATTGGTTTCAATTTCATTCAACAAAGAACATATATTCTTAAGTTGATTTCCTTGAGCTCACCGATGGCTCACTTGATCTCTTCTTCGAACTATGGTGGTGCATCTTTGACTTCAAAATCATCTGGTTCATTTAAAGTTTCTAAGCACAGCTTCTCATATAAGTTAATGTGATTTGAAAAGAACCTCTCAGATTCTAAATGATTGGTGATGACTAAGCAGTAATCATCATCATCGACTAGACCCACTATACCGAATCTTAGTCCTAGTCTTGATTGAGAGCTTTTACATATATTATTCCAAATTCTTTCAAAGTAGTCTAGCTATGCTTTGACCAAGTATATGGTATTAACCCTTTCTTTGCTAAATATTGAACACAAGGCAAGTACTAATCAAAAGGTAATCCTATGTAAATCTTTATATAAATCATCCTCAAGTCCTACATCAACTTCTTGACTTGAGGATGATGCTCCCAGAAAGAACCTCAGAGTCTTCACACCTATGGATGACTTAAAGGCTTCTTTAACTACCAAACCCTTAGCTTTTTGACAGGAAAGTGGTGTTAAAGCTAAAATTCCCAACTGATGCCTAACTGTTTCGTATATAGACTTGGATACACTTATGCTTTGCTTTGGAGCATCTTCATCCATTTGGCTCAAGTGTCACCTCCAAGGGAATCTACGAGAAGAGCTAGTTGGTGTGCTAACCATATAAGACTCATCCTATGAACTAGATTATAATTCTATATGGATAGTGTACTCCGGTAGGGATATATCTTCTATGGCCAAGGAGATTTTCCACCACTTGGATTGCCTCTGAACTAGCCTCTTCCTCTACCTATTAGAGGTCATCCTACCCATACGCTTGAATGGAGTAATGAACTGTGGGTAATCTAATGTCGCTCCACTTCCTCCCAAGTTTATTTTGTTCTCTTCATTTTCTTTTCATTTTCTCTTTCTTTTCTTCTTCTTTTTCTTTCTTTTTTTCTTTTATTTTATTTTATTTTTAAACTTTGGCCAAGTTTGCAAGAATAGACTTGCTGATTTTATGAAGGGTAGTAAGCCGCATCATCATATATGCTGATCTCGTGAATTATAAATGGATTGAGATCTCCATTGACACAATAGATGATCCCACCTCTCACAAACTTCATACACTGATGTAGAGAGAATGGAACTATATTTTTCTGAAGTATCCATGATCTTTAACCAAAATATTGAAAAATGTATCCGAGTCAATAATATGAAACTTGGCTTTAGTCTTCCAATCATCTATCTCCAAGGGTAACACTATGGAGACTGCCTATTGACCTCAGCTTGGAGTGATCTTATCTTCCCATCTTAACTTAGAGTCTTCAGACACTAAGACTTAGTCATAAGACACTTCAAACACTTAACCAAAAGGACTGTATGAAGTCATAACTATAAGATTAAAAGCATGCCTGTGGATTAGGGATAATCCACTACCGACAACCCAAATCCAATCCATGTTCACCTCTCAAACTGCACTCTAGTTCAATTCAAACAATAAATTCAAATCCAAATCCAAACCCAAATTCTAAAATTAAATGAGGAAGCTCCATGATCAAATCCATAACTTGAAACCCTTCCTGCTTACATGACCTATCCCATGGATTCCAGAAATCTTTTAACTCAAATTAATCCAAAATTAATTGATTTATATCTTCAATCATCTTCCTAAATATAAATCAAATCTACATTCAAATGATCAAAACTAAATCAAACTAAATCAAATTAAATCAAAACCCTTTTTAAGCCATATGACCTATTCCATGGACTTAAGCCAAATCTTAATCCAAATCAAGTCAAACTCAATTAATTTTCTCACAAATCAATCATATGTTCAATCATCTTCACAAATTTAAATAAAATATAGATTCAAATCATCAAAACTAAATCAAGCCAAATCAAAATCCAAACCTAAGCCTTACAACCCAAATCCTTGGTTTTCTCATGAATAAATCATACCTTCAATCATATTCACAAATATAAATGAAATCTACAATCATCAAGCCAAACCAAAATAAACCCAAGTCAAACCCAAACTTAACCTTTCTTTTGACTGTTCAAATGAACCAAAACCTTTTAAGCCAATGGCAATTGAATTTATATATCAATCCTAAATCCATATATAACTCAACTAAATCAAACTCAACCCAAAATCAAGCCAACTAAACTTAATTGGTCCAGTTGACCCAAAGTGGCCAATTTGACCTATTTAAGCCAAGCTCTAATCCTAGCCAAATTGGATTGAACTGAGCCAATCAAAACCTCCCATCATGATTGTTGATCACCCTAGCCTGATCAATTGTCACAAATTGGCTCAAACCAAGTCAACTTGCTCATTTGACCAAGTCAACCCCTTAATCCATATGAACCAAAACTAGCCAAATTTCAACCTAAGCAAAATCCCTTGAAACAAATGATTCTTACCAAATCAAAATCAATATTTGAATATGACTTGACTTTCAATCGAGTCAAACCAAACCCAATTGGCCCACTTGACCTAAGTTGACCAAAATTGACCTAAAAGACCAAATTGGGTCAAATAAAAAATATAAACCAAATTGACTGCAACTAATGGCTCAAGTTCATTCCAAATTGATTATTGAACTTGACCAAAGCCTTAATTAGACCCAATTGAACCCAATCGACCTACTTATCCCAAATAGACCTAAAGGTTCAACTTGGCTCAAATCAAAACCAAATCCAAATTAATTGAAACCAAAGCCTACAATCATCTTTTAATTGGTCAAGAAAACCCAAAACAACACCTACCCAAGTTTAATTTGGCTAATTTGGTAAATTGGTCAACTTAATGATTTTGCCCAAATGAATTAAAATGAACCAAAATCAAATCTAAGCCAAACTAAACCAAACCAATTGAATAAAACATCCTGATGATCATATGAACTTGACTCCAACCCTTGGTTTGAATTTGACCAATTGGTCAATCAATTGACCAAACCTAAGTTGACCTAAATGAGTCTCAAATTGGGCCAAATCTAAAATCAACTCCAATTGACTTGAAATATGGGCTAACCCATTTTTGGCAAATTTCAAATCTACTTAAATCAAATCTAATGCCAAATGATCATTCTTCCCTTGGGTCAAGGGCATCACATGAGACAAATCACTCATGTAAGTGGTCATTTCCATTCTTGGCCACTTGGTACTCTCCCAATGGTCCACCTAGGAACCTAGGACACTACCCAACCTGACCCAAAGAGTATTTGGGTCGGCCATGACCCATGGGAGGTGAAATCACCTCACCCTCCCCATTGAAGCATTTGAAACCCATAGGACACCCATGATTCCTCTTTGGAAGCCACCTCCACACCTTCAACAAACCAAGCCTAACCAACTCACCTACTCCTAGCCACCCATGACTCCCTGAAATGGTCGGATTACGATTAAAAGTCAAACCCACTAAACCCTAAACCCTAAACTATCGTCAGGGCGGAGACCACTAAGCATGTCAAACCTCCCATCATGATTATTGATCACCCCTGCGTCAATTATCACAAATTTCAAACCAAGTCAACTTGTTTGACCAAGTCAACCCCTTAACTCATATGAACCAAAACTAGCCAAATTTCAACCTAAGCTAAATCCCTTGAAACAAATGATTCTTACCAAATCAAAATCAATATTTGAATATGACTTGACTTTCAATCGAGTCAAACCAAACCCAATTGGCCCTCTTGACCCAAGTTGACCAAAATTGACCTAAAAGACCAAATTGGGTCAAATAAAAATTATAAACCAAATATACTGCAACCAATGGCTCAAGTCATTCCAAATTGATTATTAAACTTTACCAAAGCCTTGATTAGACCCAATTGAACCCAATCGACCTACTTATCCCAAATAGACCTAAAGATTCAAATTGGCCTAAATCAAAACCAAATCCAAATTAATTGAAACCAAAGCCTACAATCATCTTTAATTGGTCAAGAAAACCCAAACAACACCCAACCCAAGCTAATTTAATAAATTCATTAACTTAACCATTTGACCCAAATGAATTAAAATGAGCCAAAATCAAATCTAAGCCAAACAAAACCAAACTAATTGAATGAAAACATCCCAAATGATCATATGAACTTGACCAACCCTTGGTTTGAACCAATTTCACCAATTGGTCAACTTGACCAAACCTAACCTAAGTTGACCTAAATGAGTCAAATTGAGCAAAATCTAACCAAATCAACTCCAATTGACTTGAAATTTGGGCTAACCCACTTTTGGCTCATTTCAAATCTACTTAAATCAAATCCAATGCCAGATGATCATTCTTCCCTTGGGTCAAGGGCATCGCATGAGAAAAATCACTCATGTAAGTGGTCATTTCCATTCTTGGCCACTTGGTACTCTTCTAATGGTCCACCTAGAAACCTAGGACACTACCCAACCTGACCTAAAGGGTGGTTGGGTCGGCCATGACCCATGGGAGGTGAAATCACCTCACCCTCCCCATTGAAGCATTTGAAACCCATAGGACACGCATGATTCCTCTTTGGAAGCCACCTCCACACCTTCAACAAACCAAGCCTAACTAACTCACTTACTCCTAGCCACCCACGACTCCTTGAAATGGTCGAACGGCAACTAAAAGCCAAACCCACTAAACCTTAAACCCTAAACTACTGCTTGATCAACATGAAGAGGGGAGGGAGGGGGGTGATATACACCCCTTGTTTCCACTCAAACACACATAAAAATCATTCCTCAGAACCTTAGCTACCCAAGATGAGCTGTTAAAGCCATTTCCTAAGCTCCCAAGCTCATCCCTCAATTGAAATATGCCATTCTCATCCATCCGAAAAAGGACACTCCCATTTCTGACCTAACTTACCCATTTCTCTATCAAACTCAAATTAACTTTACACGCACCTTCCCTAGGCCACGTCGAGCAAGAACAAATCATCTCCCAAGCTTCCCAAGCACTGGAGGTGGGACTTCGATCAAAGCCAAGCTCCAAATCATCAGTTCATGGCCTTTCAAGTGAACGTCAAGGAATTGATCCAATTGTTGCTCAACAGGGATTCATCTCGACTAGATGAAGCTTCCTCAATTATTCGAGTCATCGGTCTTGAGCTCCGGTGAGGTATGCTTCCAAAATTTATCCTTAGGCAAAAATGGGTTAGAGCTTTTTGAAGAAAACTTGCATCTCGTGTGATCTTGACCATTGAATCCCCTTCGATCAATGTCGTGAAGTGCTCTTTAGAGTTGATTCAAGCTCTGTAAGCTTGATCAAGTGAGCAATGCAGATGGACTCTATTCTCCTCACTCACATGATGTTAGATCACGCACTGTCCAGTCCACGTGATTGAAATGGACTGTCGTGATTAGATCCGCTAGATTGATCTTATTTAATCCTATTAAGTTGTGGGATTACTCATAGCCATTCGATCTTAGATCGGATTGTGAACGAGAAAGCACATCCACCGCCGCTACGTAGGCGCTGAATCAAATAAGTTTTTATGTAGCGAATCCCATGGTGCCACATGCAAAGCACGCCGCATCGACACTCAATGTCGCACCAATAGGATTAGGCTTTAATTAGGTTGAAAAGTCCAGAAATGATCATTTTTAACTTCTAAAAATCATAAAAAATCATAAAATGATTCAAAATTAATCATAAGATCAATCTCCGCTTTAATTAATCATTTTAAACTGCTAAAAATTTTAAAAATCATAAAAAATCATAGAGAAATAAAAAAATTAAATAAATACTAATTTTAAAGGTATTTCAGAGGAAAATTAATTAAAAATGATCTTAACTAATTTTGAATAGTAATTATGGATTAATTACAAAATTTATTAGCTTAATTACTCCTTAATCGCTTGAGCAATTAATCCCAAAATTTGTGGCTTAAATTAATGGGATGACCTCTACCTCCCATAATTTTCTTGGGATTTATTGCTCACATAATTAGGAAAATTGACTAATTAAATGTTAATTACTCATTTAAGTTAATTAATCCCATGAGCAGTAACAAATTGATTAAGTAAGTTTAGTAATCATTGTTCAATAGTAAGTGAACTAAGGGATTGGGTTTGGACCCCTTTCCCTACATTCATTTCACCTTTTTTTATTATTTAACTAATTAATTAAATCACTTAATCAAATTGAAATTATAATCACATGAGACCTTAATTAATTAAATCATGGGGGTAGATCTTTAGGTGTTTAATAACCTAAAAGAGTTTAATGAATTATGGTTAATCCACATGTGTGGAAAAATGATAAGAGTAATTAATTAAGTCTCTTAATCTAATTAACTATTAATCATGAGACAATTGCATTAGGCCCCTATTATTTCCTAGGATAATTACAAGTTTATTTTCCATGCATATCATGTTGGCACATAATTATTTAGTTAATTACTTTAAGGTGACATAAGTAAGGGTAACTAATTCATCTAATTAAGTGTTCAACTTAATTAACCCATAAAATTAACTTAATTACATTTCCTTAAATTAGATCAAATCACTAATGTGGGAATGGGCTTAAAACAACAAAAGTGATGATTTCTCTTCCACTAAATCAAATCAAATCCAAAGTTAATTAATAAAGAAGCTTTGGTTTGCTTTAAATAATCTTATTTGAATTGAGTGTCCTTAAGAACTAGTTTGGTTGAATGAATCACATGCTTATATATGATTGTCCTCTTTCCAATCTTGTTAAATTTGGTATGTCATTTGAATTCATGCATCCATCTTTTCAAAATCAAGTAAAATAAAATGGATTTTCTTTATGTAAGCTTGCATGTTTTGATTTAATTTAATATATGTGTGGCTATTATCACTTTAAACCATATTTATTTTTCAAAAGTTTATAAATGAATAATAATATATGCTATGATGCTAGTTACAAATATATAAGAAATCCATGTGCTTGTAGCTTAAGTGTATGAATGTTGAGTTCTCTTTCCTCTATTCATGTGTTGGTTTATATAAGATTGAATTATAATGGGAGTATAGTCTGGACATCCAGAACACGAGGCAGGAGGTCATTTGATTACCTCACTACTACCAGTTTGTTACTGGTTAATGAAATCGAACAGAAGAAATGTTGAATCTGAATTTGATCTTTGCTAAAAAACCAAAAACCCTAATCCCTAAACTAAAACATGAACCCTAAACCTAAAACCTAAACCTTAAAAATCCTAAACAATAATCCCAAACCCTAAAACCTACAACCTTAAACACTAAACCCTAAACCCCAAACCCTAAACCCTAAACAATAAACCCTAAACCCTAAAAGCCTAAAAACCTAACCTAAACTAAATAAAACCTAAAAATAAAAATAATTAAAAAACCTAAACCTAAATAAAATAAAATAAAAATAAAATAAAAATCTAAACTAAAACCTAAACTTAAACCGAAACCTAAAAGTAAAATAAAAAAAACAAAAATTAAACTAAACTAAATAAAATAAAAAACCTAAATAAAATAAAAACTAAATGTAAAATAAAAATAAAATAAACCTAAAATAAAATAAAATAAAATTAAATAAAACCTAAACCTAGAAAATAAACCAAAAATAAATAAATAAAATAAAACCTAAACCCTAAAATAAAAAAATCTAAACCTAAAATAAACTAAATAAAATAAACTAAATTAAAATAAAATAAAACCTAAACCTAAACCCTATACTAAATAAAATAAAATAATCTAAAAATAAACCTAAACCTAAAATAAAAACAAACCTAAAAAAAAAACTTAAAACCTAAACCTAAAAAAAAAATATAAACTTAAGATTAAACCTAAAAAATAAATTAAATTAAAAAACCAAAACTAAAATAAATTATCCTAAAATAAATAAACTAAACTAAATAAAAATAAAAATAAACCTAAATAAAAATTTAAAATAAAAAAAACTATAATAAATAGTAAATAAATTAAATAAACCTCAACCTGCCAATTAACTTAATTTAAAAAAAAAACCTTAAACCTTAAATCCTAAAAACCCTAAATACTAAACCCACTAAACTAACCCTAAATACACTAAACCCTATAAACCCAAAACTCCTAAAATTCTATAAACCCCAAAACCTCCTAAACTACCTAACTAAATCCTCTCTAAACCCTTACCAAACCTAAACCTAAACTTTAAATCTCCAAAACCTCACTCCACTAAACTCCTACTCCTGACCTCCTAAACTCATCCACTAAACCTCTAAACCCAAACCATCCTAAACTCTAAATACAAATTAACCTACTATCTAAACTCTAACCCCAAAATCATAAATACTTTAAAATTTAATAAATACCCCACCATAAACTACCCTAAACCCTAATTTTTCTTTTCTTTTTTCTTTTCTTTTTTATCTTTCCATTTTTTTCCTTTTATTTTAAACTTGGGCCAAGTTCACAGAATAGACTTGTTGATTTTGAGGGAGGTAGTCACATCCTCATATATGTCAACATGATGTGGCATCGATTTCCTTTGACACAATATATGATCGCACCTCTCATGAACTTCATACAGTGACGTAGAGAGGATTGAACTATGTTATTCTCATGTATCCATGGTATCCCAAGCAAACCGTTGAAAGATGTATTTGAGTCTATAATGTGAAACCGCATCTTCCAATCATCTATCTTCAAGGTAACGAGCTAAGGCTTGACCTTACTTGGGGTGCGGATGCAACCTTCCCATCTTAGACTTAAGAGTCTTTTAGACACTAAGACTTCCTTAGTCATGAGACACTTCTAACAATTAGGTAAAAACTTAACCTAAGACTAAAGACTTAAAAGGGTTAACCATAGGATTAAGTTATGAGTTAGGGATTAAAATAATCCACATATCTTACAACCCAAATCCAATTCATGTTCACCTTCTCAAATGAAACATCAATTTTAATTCAAACATCAAATTCAAATCCAAATCCAAACCCAAATTCTAAAACCAATTGATGATTGATCAAATCCAAACTTGAAACCCTTAAGCCATATGACCTATCCCATGGACTTAGCCAAATCTTAATCTAAATCTAACATTAATTGATTTTCTCATAATCAATTTATATCTTTAATCATCTTCTAAATATAAATCAAATCTACATTGAAATGATCAAAACTAAATTAAACTAAATCAAATTAATTCATAACCCTTCCTAAGCCATATGACCTATCCCATGGACTTAGATAAATCTTAATCCAAATCAAGTCAAACATAACTGATTTTCTCATAATTCAATCATATTTTCAATCATCTTCACAAATTTAAATGAAATATACATTTAAATCATCAAAATTAAATCAAACCAAATCAAAATTCAAACCTAAGCCATATGACCTAACTCCATGGACTTAGCCAAATTCCTTCATTCCAAAAGCCAAATTCAATTGGTTTTTTCATGAATCAATCATACCTTCAATCACATTCACAAATATAAATGAAATCTACAATCATCAAGCCAAACCAAAATCAACCCAAGTAAAACCCAACTAAACCCTTTTGACCTGAAATGTTCAAATGAACCAAAACCCATTTAAACCCAAGCCAATTGCAATTGAATTTATATATCAATCCCAAATCCATATATAAACTCAACTAAATCAAACTCAACCCAAAATCAACTAAAACCAATTGGTCTTGACCCAAAGTGGCCAATTTGACCTATTTGAGGTTTCCTACCCAAATTGAACCAAGCCCATCAAAACCTCCTGTCATGATTGTTGATCACACTAGGTTGATCAATTGTCACAAATTGGGTCAAACCAAGTCAACTGCTTAACCCATATTAACCCAAACTAGCCAAGTTGCAATCTAAGCCAAATCCTTTGAAACTAATGATTCATACCAAATCAAAATCATTATTGATGACCTTCAACTGAGTCAAACAAACCCAATTGGCCCTCTTGACCCAAGTTGACCCAAATTGACCAATAAAGATCAAATCAAAATAAAACCAAATTAATTAAAATGGCTCAAGTTCATTCCAAATTGATTGTTAAAGTTGACCAAATCCATGATTGGACATAATTGAATGCAATTGACCTACTTTTCCCAAATTGATCTGAAGGTTCAAGTTGGCCTAAATCATAACTAAATCCAAATTAATTGAAACCAAAGCCTAGAATCATCTTCAATTGGTTAAACCCAAACCAACACCCTAGTTAATTTGGCCAATTTGGTCAAATTGGTCAACTTAACCATTTGACCTAAATGAATTCAAATGAGCCAAAATCAAATCTAAGCTAAACCAAACCAATTGAACCAAAATATCCCAAATGATCATATGAACTTGACCCAACCCTCAGTTTGACCCAATTTGACCAATTACTCAACTTGACCCAACCTAACCCAATTTAACCTAAATGAGTCAAATTGAGCCAAACCTAACCAAATCAACTCCAACTTCAAATTTGGGCTAAACCACTTTTGGCTCATTTCAAATATGCTCAAATAAAATCCAATGCCAAATTTGGGCTAACCCACTAGAGGCCAAACCCAATCCCACATTGTGTTGGTAGATTATAAACCCTAAAAATTAAACTAAATTTTAACTTAAAACATATAAATCTCTTGAACTTCAAAATTATAAAGCCCAATCATAGGATAGATTGGAATGCTCACTAAGCTTCCTAACATCATTAGCATTTCCTACTTATTTCATTTGGATTCCAAAAATAAGTCTTCTTCTTAAACTTTTCCAATTGATTTTCCAAATACAATCCTTTGATAGTCTAACCTTGAAAAATTTGGAGATGATAATTGCTCTAATCGAGAGTATTCTTAGGAAATATTTCATTTCTAAAATGTAATGCTTGGAGGCTTACGTCCAGGAACTTAAGAACTGGTTCAATATAAACACTTTATTCATCCATATAAATTAGGGTAAAATCTGTACATTCGAAGACCCATCATGACTTAGGAGTCCTTATTATATGATTAGGTCCATTGTAGGTGATGTCACTATCTTTGGAAATCAAATGTTCTATCCAATCACCAGTACTCCCTTACATCTCACAACCTTGTTCATTGAATCATCTCAACATAATCCTTTCTTTTGGAGTTTGGAGATGTCGATCCTCAAGTAGGCAAGGGTTTTAGACTCATAATAGGATAGACCTGGGTCAGAACTTTGATAGATGTTCCAACATCCACTCTAATGTAAAAAGGCAGTTGTGTTGATCATCCCAGGAACAAGTCTTCATCGTTGAATGTAACTAAATAAAAACCTAAACCTAAATAATAAACCTAAAATTAAAACCCAAAAAATAAATAAAAAATAAAACCTAAACCCTAAACTAGAAAAAAAAATCTAAACTTAAAATAAAAATAAAATTAACCTAAACCTACACTAAAATAAACTAAACTAAAATAAATAAAACTTTAACCTAAACCTAAACCTAAACTAAATAAACTAAAAATAAACCTAAACATAAACTAAAAAGTAAAACCAAAAAATAAACCTAAAAAAATAAAATAGAAACATAAACCTAAATCTAAACCTAGAAATAAAAAATAAAACCTAAACCTAAAAAATAAAAAAAATAAAAAAATTAAACTAAAAAATAAACCTAAACCTAGAACATAAATGTAAACTAAAATAAAACTTAAACTAAAATAAATAAACTTAAAATAAATAAACTAAACTAAATAAAAATAAAATAAACCTAAATCAAAATAAAATATAAATATAAATAACTAAACTAAATAAACTTAAAACTAGTTAACTTAAATTAAAAAAATTAAAATAAAATAAAATAAAATAAAAAACCCTAACCCTAACCCTAAACTCTAAATCCTTAAACCTTAACTCTAAACTAAACCAACAACCCTAAATCGTACCCTAACACCATAAACCCTAAACCCTAAACCATAAACATTAAACCCTTTCACTAAACCACTGTAAACCCTAAACCTTCCTAAACCCTAAACCCTAATCCTCTGAACCACAAAAACCTAAAAATAAATAAACATAAATTAAATAATAAATAAACCTAACTAAATAAAATAAAAAATAATAAAATAAATAAAAATAAACTAAATTAAAACCAAAATTAAAATTATAATAAAAATAATAAAATAAATAAATAAAAAACTAAAATAAAATAAATAAATAAAACATAAACTAATAACTAAACATAATATAAAAAATAACATAAACTAAAATAAATAAAATAAACTAAATAAACTTAAACCTAAAAATAAAACTAAAATAAACTTAAAATAAAATAAATAAAATAAAGCCTAAAAACTAAAAAATAAATCTAAACCTAAAATAAAATAAAATTAATAAAATAAAATAAACCTAAACTAAAAAAATAAACCAAAATAAATAAAACCTAAACCTAAACCTAAACAAATTAAACCATGACTATAAACTAAATAAAATAAAGTAAACTAAAAATAAACCTTAACCTAAATAGAAAAATTAAACATAAAAATAAACCTATAATAAAACCTAAAACTAAACCTAAAAATAAAATAAAAAAACTAAATCTAAACCTAAAAAAACCCTAAAACTAAAAAATAAAATAAAAATAAAACTCAACTAAAAAGTAAACCTAAGCCTAAAAATAAACTAAAAAAACCTAAACTAAAACAAATAAACCAAAAATAAATAAACTAAACTAAATAAAAATGAAAAATAAGCATAAATAAATATAAAAAATAAAATAAACTAAAATAAATATAAAAAATGAAATAAATTAAATTAAATAAAAAATAAACTGAATAATCAAAAGAAGAAATGTTGAATACGAATTAATTCTCTCTTTAAAAAAACAAAAACCCTAAACCCTAAACTAAAACTTGAACCCTATACCTAAACCCTAAACCTTAAACACTAAACTCTAAATCCTAAAAACCCTAAACCTAAGCCCTAAGCCCTAAAACCCTAAACCCTAAATCCTAAACCCTAAACCTAAACCTAAATCCTAAATCATTGTTGCATCGAGGATCACTAAACACTAAAAACTAAACCCATTAAACTCAAACCACGAACAGTTCTCACGGCGATTGAGTTTTCCCTTCCTCCGATTATGATTTCCTTGCGGTTTGGCCAATTTCTGATCATTCTCATTAGATTTCTTTGATTGTTTGCCTCTGATTGGCCTCTCATGTAAGTTTACATTGATCATTCTATGGTGGAGGAACAGCTTACCACGCAGCCATGCTTCTCGATCTTGGAGGCATCAGCTAGGGCATCAGAATTACAGGGAATTATGGATTCAAAAACATCTGCTACTCTGCCTGCAGTTAAGTCCTTTAAGGATGCATTATCTGGAAAGAACCTTTCCCCTAATGCTTCGGTGAATTTGATCTTGACCTCATTTCGTGGCATTCCAGCGATTATGTGTTCTGATCTAAATGTGGAAAAGTTGGCGAAGTCTTATGAATTCACTTTAGTTGGTAAATTTTTCTTATGACTCTCGATAACATCGATCTTTTTTCATAGCCTTAAACTTTCAGTGCTTTCTATCGGATTGATTGATCCAAGGCATGTTTTAATTCACTCTCTAATGACTTAGATTATTCAAGAGTTTTTACATCGCTCTTACTTTGTTTTAATTGTCAACTTCTAAAATGGTCTCCTCTTTTGATATATAAGAGGAATCCCTAATTGTTCCTATATGGTTAGCTATTCTAATATGAGAATACATTATGTTACATCAAGTTCTCTTTGCGGTTGGGGCTCTCTTTGGTGAACTCTTCAAATTGATCAGCCCTTCTTTGAGAGATCACGACCTTCTCGTTCATATTTTGGTTGAAATTGATATCTCTAAAAGCATCCTAAAGAAGTTTGGATTGGCTCGAAGTTGGTTATAATCAAAAATTTGAATTTGAGAATTTTCCTATTTTTTGCACACACTATAAAATTCATGGCCATGATCATTCTGAATGTTTTATGTTGCATCCACAACTTAAAAAGAAAAAATTGCCTGATCCTAATCCTACTCTATCAAATGATAAAGTTAGTAAATTTACTTATTGCCTAAGGTCACTCAAAATGGGAATCCCCCTACCCTACTTTTTGTATCCACCTTGCTTTGAGAGCAATGAGCAAGTTAAAGACTGCTGAGGTTCTTGAGGAGGCAAATGATAGCTTGATTATCAGTCGTTCTAACTATAATAATTTGCCTCCTCATGACAATACCTTGATTCAGTCTAAGCTACCCCTCTTGGCTAGTGAACCCGAGGAGACTCATATGATCCTTAGTGGTGATTTGAATGGAAATTTGAGGTTGGAAAAAAAATTTGAAAACAAATTTTTGAGCTGATCCTTTGATGATGGAACAAAATCTAAAAATTAATTCTAAAACTGATCTAGAAATCTATGCTATTAATGGCTTCAGAACCTCTCCTTCTCCTACTCTTGAGAGTGATACGCATGCTAACCCACTCTCTTAGTTAATTCTGACATTGAGGAAGGAGAAATTACCATTAGAAATTCTTTGACTAATACAGGTCCTATTATGAATATCACAAATCAATCTCTCTCGGATGATTATTCTTTGGACAAAGATAGACCTTTTCAAACTGTTTAAAAAATCACTTAAAGCAAAAATGTTCACTAATAGCTCCACTAGAACTACTAGATCTTCCCTAATTTCCTATAAATAAATTTTTCTATTTCCCTTTTCTTCTTGGTTGATTATATCTTTAGTTATCCGTTTTCTTTTCTTTTCTTATTTTATTATGATCAACTTAATTTGGAATGTTTGAGGTATTGGAACTCTCATTATCCGTAACCATATTAGAAGTCTCTGTCATATTCATAACATAGCCTTACTTGTTGTTATTGAACCTTTCATACACTCTTCTAAGATCAACCATGTTGCTAGAACACTCAACTTTCACAACTTCTTTTATAATATTAGCAATAAAATTTGGTGTTTTTGGAATAATTTAGTCAATATATCTATCTTTGATGATCTTCAATAATTGGTTAATATCCACATTTCATTGGGTGATTTCTCTGCTCTAGGTTTCTTTATTTATGCTTCTTGTAATAGAGCATGTAGGAACATCCTTTGGGATAATTTAAGAACCTTTGCCTCCTCGGTCAACAAACCCTGGTTGGTAGGGTGTGATTTTAATACTATTCTTTCTTCCTTAGAAAGAAGGAGAGGTTGCTCTCCTAACATTCATTCCATGGAAGAATTTTCTAATATGATTCTTGATTGCAATCTGATTGATATTGGCCATCAGAGTTCGGATTATACTTGGCATAACTCTAGACTCGGTAGCAAGACATTCTTTTATTCTCTGGATCAATCAATGACCTCATACTTAGTTGAGCATTTGAGCGAGAACTTTGTCGATCATGCTCCTCTTTTGATATATCATCAAAATCCCTCTAATAGATTAACCTCCACCTACCTCTTTGATTCCAAAATATGTGGATATTGATTTCTTAAATGTTGTCTCCATCAATGGATGGCCCCTTCACCGATAATTACGTTAAAGGCATGATGCTTCCCAAACTTAAAAACTTAAACAAAACCTTAATTGGTGGAACAAGCATCATTTTAAAAATCTCTTTGCCAATATCAAAAACATGGAATAATTGGTTTGTTCTCTTGAAATGCTATTGACTGATTCCACTAAACTTGGGGACTTGAATGAAGCCAAAGATAACTTGGTTAGCTATCGAATATGGAAGAAACCTATTGGCAAAGTCGCTAGCAAAAAATATTGCGATGGTGAGAAATACGATATTTCCATGCACTTTTCCAAAAAAAGAGAGCATTAAACTCTATTAAAAAATTAAAAGAGATAACGACAACTGGATCATTGACAATAATGATATTAAAGATTCTATCACCCATCATTTTAAAAACTTATTGAACAAGAACCTTCCTTTAGAAGTTATCTCCAACTCCCACTTGATTTCCTCAACAATTACTAATGATGAAAATCACTTGCTTAATATGGTTCGTATTGAAGCTGAGATTGGTAGAATTCTAAATAGCATGAACATTGAATTTATTGCTGGCCCTGAAGGATACATGACTCAATTTTTTTAGCATTATTGGCCAATAATTAAGTTTGATTTAGTCGATGCTGTCATTGATTTCTTTGGCGGCAATCCCTTACCAAGATATTTTTCTAGCACTTCCATTGTCCTCATTCTAAAATTAATAATCCTAAATCTTGGGCGATTTAGATCTCGACCTTTGCACCTTCTTTCATAAACTAATTGCTAAATTGATTGCCAATAGAATTAGTCCTCTGCTTCCTAAAATTATTTCCCTCAAGTTTCATTAAAGGTAGAGCTATATCGATAACATTCTTCTTGCCCAAGAGTGATTCATGATCCGGATGCTTCTATCAGAGGTGGAAACATCCTATTCAAATTGGACATCTCTAAAGCTTTTGACAACCTCTCTTGGAATTTCTCTTCCAAATTCTTCATTTGTTTGGTTTTTTTTTGATAAATTTATCTACCTCATTAAAATTGTATTAGCAATGTTTGGTTCTCATTATCTGAATGGTGAGGCCTTAGGTTTCTTCCCTTTTATGCATGGCTTGAGACAAGGGGATCCCTTGTCTCCCTCTCTTTTTATTATTACTGTTGAATATCTTTTGAGGAGCCTTCATGACCTTTTCAATAATAATCCAAGCATGTCTTTTAGAACTCAAGGTGGTTTTCCTGTCTCTCTTCTTTATTTTGCTGATGATTTCATTATCTTTTGCAATTCCTCTATTCATTACATTAAAAATATTAAGAATTTTTTAAATAAGTTTGGAAACAAAAGTGGTCTCTTTCTTAACGAAGGAAAAAGTTGTTTCATTCCTTCCTCTAAAACTCTAGTAATAAGATCAACAAAATCTTGAGAATCACTAATTTTCGGTAACAACAACTTCCTATTAAATATCTTGGTGCTCTCTTTTAAAGGTCGAGAAAAGATCACATCTTTTGATGAGTTAATCAAAATCTCTAATAAAATTTCTATTTGGGAATTTCATTTACTCTCATTTGGTGGTAGGCTCACTTTGATTAAGAATTAACTCCATGCCTTTATATCTTATTCAAACCATTGTGCCGACCAATTCTACCATTAACAGAATTGAACGTCTCCTTAATAAATTCTTGTAGGGTTCTAACAATTCTACTAAAAGAATGCATTGGACCTCTTGGTATAAAAGCTGTGGCACTCTTGTTGAAGGTGGGCTTGGGTGTAAGCTAATCAGGGAAGCTATCACTGCCTTTTCTTATAAACTCTGGTGAAATTTTAGAAGCAACAATAGCCTTTAGGCTCAATTCATGACTAAATATCTCGGTAAGCACCCTCTCATTTTCCCTTACAAAGTGGGAGATTCTCATGTATGGAAAAGACTTTGTTCCATCAAATGGGAGGCTGAATCCTTAATTTCATGGGGGATTAACTTTGGAACTTCCTTCTTTTGGCAAGATAATTGTACTGGCAGTGGCTCTATTGATATACTTTCTACCCACTCCACTGCTGCTATTAAAGTGAACTCTTTCTGGCAAAATAATAAGTGTAACAATAGTAAGCTTACTGACTATATCCCTATCTCTCTTTTAGATATGCTTACTACCATCCCTATCATCCCTAGCAATCATGATCAGATTCTTTTTCAGCTTTCTCAAAATGGTGACTTAAAGATGTTTGGATTCATAAAAGCTCATGATTTCTCTAATGTGTTTTTTAAACTTTGGAATAACACTATCCTATTTCTTACTCTATTCTAACTTAGAATTTTGAAAAATTTCATCCCTGTTGATTCCTTGATGTGGGGTAAAGGTTTTCACTTACCTTCTTTGCTTTCACATTGAGAATGTCAATCATGTATTTGTTAAGAGCCATTGCTTCCAAACTTTGTTTGGTATGATGAATTTTTTAATATTGACAAATTCAATGGCTCCTTAACTCTTTACAACTTCTAGAGGTTTATTTTGAAAACACTATTAAAGGCCACACTAAAGTGATAACTATCACTCTTATATGGTTCATATGGATGGATAGAAATGATGCAAAACATGGGATTCCTATGAACCATAAGAGGATAATTGCTAAAATTAAAGATAAAATTTGTGCTTTATTTAATGCCAGTTTAATTAACTACAATCAATTTAAAGGTTGTAAATTTGTGGCCAATAAACTGGGTTTTAACCTGCCGAACAATCCCAACTGTAATGATGATAAGCTTGTTTATTGGAAAAAACCTCATGATAATATTACTAAAATTAATACCGATGCCTCTGTTTCTCAAAATGCTTATGGATATGGTGGAATTTTCAAAAACCTTAATGGTAAAGTTTTATGTGCCTTTGCTTATCCTCTTACTACATGTTATGTTCTCTTTGCAGAGCTAATGGCTGTTAACAAAGCTATTGAGATTTGCCTACAAAAAGGTTGGCTCAATATTTGGATTGAGGTGGATGCCATTCGATAGATCTGACTTCCACCAAAGTGGGAAATTGATGTACTACCTCTAAAGCATACTAGAGCTCTCCTATCTCAACTCTATTTTAAAATCACTCATGTTTGGCATGATGGTAATGCATGTCTTGATTACCTTGCTAATCAGGTGCTAGATTAGATGGAATAAAATTCTTTGATCAGCTTACACTTCCTAAACATTTGCATGGATTGGTTAATTTGGACAATATTGGACTTCCTTATCTCAGAAACTAATTTCATCCTATGTTTTGGCTTAATTACAACTTGTATTACTTTGTTTTATTTGTATGGTCATCTTTTGTTTATCTTTTGTTTATCATTGTTGCTCCTTTCATTTCTTGATGCATTTCCACGATAATCTTTTTGGTTCTATTGTGATCTCTCTACTGGCTTTATTATCCAATCTTTTTTGGGGTCTTCGTATCTACTATTTCCCTTGCTAATGGAAATGTGCTTCATGTTTCCTGTCTGTGGATGGAGATGTCTTATTTTACTGAGACGGGCTTGTCATCAATACTATTTTTTGGGACTTGTTGTATTTTTCTTTTTTTTTCACGATTGACTGTTTCTGTCTCTTTTCCTGTACTATTCTCAAACTATTTTTTATTCTTGCTACTTGTATTGGAGGCTCATGTCTTTGTTGTTGCGATTCTTGGTTTGCTATGATTTGCAGAGCTTCATGGTGGGCCCTTCTTTATTTGTATCTTCCCTCTTAAATAGGGTTGTGGCTCCTATTTTGCTCACCAACCCCCCTTCCTCAACTTGTAAGGGAAGAATGTTTAATTTACATGTTATTACTACTATTTCTTTGCAAGATTGGATTTGCTTCTTGCCTTCCTTTCATCCTGATTTTACTGATGATGTTGGATTAGATGTTGGTACTTTTCCTTATCTTGAAGGATTTTAATGATGGTTTTCTTCTGATCCCCATTTTGGGTCTATGTAATACTATTGTTACTAACTGGATTACCCTCTTTTGGGTGCAATATTTGGTTTGCTATCTTGGTTGTTGGCTGAATGGATTATCGAGTTTTATGCCCAGCAAGCTGCTTCTAGGGTTATTTCTCTGATTGTTTTTTTGTGTTGTTTGCGGTGGGGTGCAGCTTATCACATGCAGTTTATGGTCTATCTAATCTGCTACTGCATTCCCATCTTGGTTCTATTATGACTTGTGTAGTTCTTGTTGGGTTTACGCTATTAAATTGGTGTTTGTTAACATCTGCATTATTTATTCTGAAAGGGAATCCTTTTATGGGCTGTATTCCTGGCTTGTAAGTTTCATATGATTTGGAATGGTGTTATTTATATGCTAATTGATATGCTTAGTAGGATTTCAGCTAGCTTTTCAGCCGGTTGTCTATTGTTTCTATCTTCTGCCTGGCCTTTTCTATTGTTACTTGTGGTGGGCTTTCCTGTTGGCTTAATTTTACTCTTAGATCTGGTATTAATAAGGTGGATGTGCCAAGATGGTTCATTTTTATATGGGTAGGGATTCTCATGCTATGGTGACTATAGTAGTGATACTTATCCCCATTCTGCTCTTTACTGTCTCCTTTTCTATAGTTTATATGGCTTTGTTTAGGTTTTGTACTAAGGCTCATAAGACTTTCAACAAATGGTCTATCTTCCCATAGGTTTGTAGGCTATGATGGGTGATGATTTCATTCCTTTTGGTTTGGTAGTAGCTCTTGTGATGTAACCCTTCCTAAGTTTGGATGCTCATATCATCTACCCAATTTGGTGTGGAGCTGAGCCTTCTCTCACTTCTCTATAATTTTTCTCAATTTATGCTACTTTTACCTTCCACTTTGTTTGTATTACTCTAATTGTGCTAATTTTTATCTTTCTACATATTTGCGATGCATTTTCTCTTCTCAAGTTTGCTCTCTCTAGTGGCATGCATTCTCTCATCGATGAGCTTTAGATCTATCCATTGGCTTCTCTATGTTAATCATTTTGTATCTCTGCTTTCATTTTCTCTTTTATTTTGCTTTTGGATGTACTTAGATAGGGATTTACTCTCAGTGATTGTAGCTCTTTGAGCGTAGTTTTGGAGTTTATCCCCTCTTAAGGATCTTGTAACCCTCTTTTTGTGCCAATAAAATTCCCCCTATATGGGATTTCAAAAAAAATTTAAAAAAAAAACCTAAATCCTAAACCCTAAACCCAAAAAAAAACTCTAAACCCAAAACCCCAAACCTTAAACCCCTAAACCTAAAAAGAAAATAAATAAAAAAAATCTAAAATAAAATTTAATAAAAAAAAAAATAAAAAGAAACATAAACTAAAACCTAAACCTAAACTTAGAACTAAAAAGAAAATAAAATAAAAAATAAAAATTGGCTAAAATAAAATAAATAAAAACCAAGACTAAACAAAAAAAAATAAAAAACCTAAATAAAATAAACAATAAACCTAAAATAAAATAAATTCTAAATTAAATAAAAACTTAAACCTAAATAGTAAACCTAAAAATAAAACCTGAAAATAAATAATAAATAAAACCTACCCCTAAACTAAAAAAAACCCTAAACCTAAAATAAAAATATAATAAACCTAATCCTAAGCTAAAATAAACTAAAGTAAAATAAATAAAACCTAAACCTAAACTTAAAATAAACTAAACCTAAACCTAAACCTAAACTAAATAAAATAAAATAAACTAAAAATAAACCTTAACCTAAACTAAAAAATTAAACCTAAAATAAAATCATAAAACCCAAGCGTAAAAAATAAAATAAAAATCTAAACCTAAATTTTAAAATAAAGATTAGAACTTAAACCTAAAAAATAAAATAAAAATAAAACTAAACTAAAGGTAAACCTAAACCTAAACCTAAACTTAAAATAAACTAAATGAAAAAAAACTAAACTAAAATAAATAAACCAAAAAATAAATAAGCTAAATAAAATAAAAATAAACCTAAATCAAAATAAAATAAATAATTAAACTAAAATAAATAAAATAAACTAAATAAACATAAACCTAAGTTTACTTTATGAAAGATAAAAAAAAAATAAATGAAAGTTAAATCTACCAAATACCCAACTAACCCTAAACCAAACTCTAAAAACCCTAAACCTAAAATCAAACCCTAAAAACCATAAACTCTAAAAGCCTAAAAACCTAAACCTAAACTAAATAAAACCTAAAAATAAAATAAATAACAAATCTAAGCCTAAATAACATAAAAAATAATAATAATAACCAAACTTTATGTAACCTAAACCTAATCCTAAACCTAAAATAAAATAAAATAAAATTAAAACTAAAATAAAATAAATGTAAAATAAAACTAAAATAAAATAAAACTAAATGTAAATTTAAAAAAAATAAAATAAAATAAACTAGAAAACCTAAACCTAAAAAATAAACATAAAATAAAATCTAAAAATATATAAAAAGTAAAACCTAAATATAAAAAAAAACCAATAAATAAACAAAATAAAATAAACCTAAACTAAACTAAAATAAAATAAATAAGACTTAAACCTAAAATAAACTAAACCAAATCCTAAACAAAATAAAAAATAAAATAAAATAAACATAAACTAAACCTAAAAATAAAATAAAACCTAAAAAAAATAAATTAAAACCTAAACTACTAAATAAAAAAATAAAACCTAAACCTAAAAAAAACTAAACTAAAAAAATAAAGTAAACCTAAACCTAAAAAAAATAAATTAAAAACATAAAATAAAATATAAATGACTACATAAAATTAAAACCAAAAATAAAATAGAACAAACTAAAATAAATAAAATAGACTAAATAAAATAAACTACGGGTTTGCTTGGTGTTTTAAAATACCCTGAACTAAACCCTCACCACTACCCAAATCCTAAAACCCTACAACCTTAACTCTACATACCATACCCCATGATCATAAACCCTACCCTATTCTAATACTGACCCACTAAGCCAACAACCTGAGCCTACCCCAAACTAGGCCCTCTGAACTAACCCTACCTGATCCTTATGGGACCCTGTAACCCTCCCTAAAACTAAAATCCACCCCCACCCAGACCCTAGCTAACCAACCCCATGGCTACTAAATAAACATAAAAAAATAAAATAAATAAAAAAAAACCTAAAATAAAAAATATAAAAAAAAAACCTAAACTAAAACCTAACTAAACTAAAAACCTAAATAAAAAATAAAATAAATAAATAAATTAAAAAACCTAAAATAAGTAACAAATTAAAGAAACGTAAACATAAAAAAAAATAAATTAAATAAACATAAATTAAAAATAAAATAAACATAAAATAAAATAAAATAAAATAAACTAAAAACTTAAACCTAAAAAAATAAACCTAAAATAAAATAAAATAATAGAAACCCTGTAAAAACCTAAACATAAAATAAATAAAATAAAATAAACCTAAACTAAATAAATTAAACTAAATAAATAATAAAACTAAGCTAAATAAAATAAAATAAACTAAAATAAACCTAAAGCTAAATTAAAAAATAAACCTAAAATAAAACTAAACCTAAAACCTAAAAAAAAAATAAAACCTAAATATAAAAAAATAAAAGTAAACCTAAACCCAAACCTAAACCCGAAACTAAACCTAAAACCTAAACCCCAAACCCTAAAAGCAAAAGCCTAAAACACTAAACCTAAACCCTAAACCATGCTAAAGTAACTAAATAAACAAAATATACTTAAAATCCTTGAAGCTAATAAACTAAAAATTACATTGATAGAACCTTGATGGCGGGAACATCACTCAGCAGCTCTCTAATTAATGGAGGCGAGAAGCAGGTGGATTCAATGGTAGTGGGGGATTTGGAGGTACTGGTGGACATGAACGTGGTGGTCGAAGCAATTGTGGTTATGGAGACAGGAGGAGCGACGGAGGTTATAGCGAGGGTTGTGGTAGAGGGAGAGATCGGGAATATGATGGAGGATCCCACTACTTGAGAGGCCAGGGTGGTTTGATGGGACAAAAAAACATTCGATCTACTACTTATGGAAGTCTTTATAGAGACATTTCAGTTATCTAAGGTTTTGATTTGCTATTTGAGTCATTTTGATCTATGTCATCTTGTGTCTTAGGAAACTTGGTGTGTTACTTGGTTTAATAAAAAGATGAAATGTTGAATTTTTTCTCTAAAAAAAAACCCTAAATACTAAAACATGAACCTAACTAAAACTAACAAACCCCAAAACCTTAAACCCAAACCTAAACCCTAAATCATAAATTGTAAACATTAAAACCCTAAACCCTAAATCTTAAACCCCAACACCAAAACCCTAAACCCTGAACCCTAAACCCAAGAATAAAAACCTAAACCCTAAATAAGAAACCCTAAACATTAAAGCCTAAACCCTAAAACTAACCCTAAACCCTAAACACTAAACCCTAAAAAATCCTAAACTTTAAACCCTAAACCCTAACCCTAAACTCTAAATCCTAAAACCCTAAACCCTAAACCCTAAAATGACCCTAGACCCAAACACTAAACAAAAACTAAGCCCAAAGCATAAATTCTAAATAAATAAACCTAAGCCCCAAATAAGCTTAAAACCCTAAATAAACTTTAAACCCTAAACTCTAAAACCTAAAACCCAAACCCTAAACCCTAAACTCTAAAACTAAACCTAAAGTAACTAAATAAATTAAAAAATAAAACTAAATCCTAAACCTAATAAAACTAAACCTAAACCTAAACCCTTAGAATGGGCATAACCTTGATGGCAGGAATATCATTGTCAACCAAGCTCCATCTAGATCTTGTCTTTGAGGCTGAGAAGACGGTTATCTGACTTTGGTGATCTAAGAAGGTGGATATGGAAGTGATGGTCAAAATAGTGGTGGTTATGGGCGGGAGGACTGAGGTTCTGGTGGTGGTGTGGTGAAGATGAGGGATATCTTGGTGGATCCCTACTCAGTAGGTGGTTATGAACTGAGAAATTCAAGAATAGATCGATTTGCTACTTATGAAGCGTGTCATTAGAGATGGTTCTAATTATCTAGGGTTTTTGATTTGCTTTATGTGTGCTCATTTTTTATCTATTTTTGATCTATGTCATCGCTTATATTTTAAAAAACTAGGTGTGTTACTTGGTTGATGAAATCAAAAAGAACAAATGTTGAATCAAAATTTCTTCTCTGTTAAAAGTAAAACCAAAACCTCTAAACCTTAAACTAAAACATGAACCCCAAACCTAAAACCTAATACCAAACCCTTAAACCCTAAACACCCAAAACCCTAAACCCTAAACCCTAGACCTTAAATCCTGAACTAAAACTAAACCTTAAACCTAAACCTTAAAATTTAAACTAAACCTAAATCCTTATACAAACCCTAGCCCCAAAATAAAACCCCAAACCCTAAAAAAAACCCCAAATAAACCCTACCTACCCAAACCCAAATCAACCAGATCTAAACCCCAAACTATAAAACCTAACCATGGGCCCTAGGCCAAAACCCTAAACACCCTGATCCTAATGACCTGGACCCTAATAAGATAAAAACCCTCTAAAATACTGATTCATTCTATAAACCCTGGGTTAAACCCAAACCCTGGGCCCTACCACTGATCCTAAAAGGCCTGACCTTAATACTAATCCCTGGGCTTTCCCAAAATCTTGGCTCCTAAATTCTAAACTGTGCCTCTAAATAACTTATTAAAATAAATTGAACCAAACCTAAATAAAATCAAAAAATAAACTCTAAAATCCATAAACTATAAATCCTAAACTAAAACCCAACCCTAAGCCCTACCTAAAATACCAACAAAACCTAAACCCTAAGCCATAAACCCTTAAAACCCTAAACCTAATCCCAAAAGTCTAAACCATAAATCCTAAACAAACTAAACTAACCTAAAGTAACTAAATAAATTAAAAATAAAAATGCTAAAACCAAAAGAAAACTTAAACCTAATGAATGGGTGGAACCTGTGGCAGAACATCACATAAGGCACCTAAATCTCTGGTAGAGGCGAGGCGATGTTATCGCATGGTGGGTGGGGATGGAGGTGGTGGCGGAGCAGTGGTGGTTATAGAGGTGGGAGGCGACATAGGAGAGGTGGTGGCAGGGAGAGATCATGGATATGGAGGATCCCTACTCGAGAGGTCGTGGTTCAAATGGGGCTGGAGAAATTGAAAAAAATGGATCCGATCTTACGGAAATGTTTCTTTACAATAGAGATGATTCTAGTTATGTAGTTTTTACAATGCTCTATGTGTGCTCATTTTTTATCCATTTTTGATCTATGTCATGCTTGTATAAAAAAACTTGGTGTGTTACTTGGTTGATGAAATCAAAAAAGAAGCTATCTTGAATATGAAATTATTCTCTAAAAAAACCCTACTAAAACGAACCCTAAACCTAAAACTTAAACCCTAAAAACCCTAAACCCTAAACCTTAAACCTTAAACACTAAAACCATAAACCCTAAGCCTTAAACCCTAAAACCGAAATCCTAAATGCTAAACCCTAAACCTTAAACCTAAATTAAAAAAAAAAATCCTTAAACCCTAAACCCTAAATGCTAAAAAAAAGCTAAACCTAAACTAAATAAACCTAAAATAAAATAGATAAAAACAGAATAAATAAAATTAAAACATAAACTAAAACCTAAACCTAAACTTAAAATAAAATAAAATTAAAAATAAAAACTAAAATAAAATAAAATAAATAAAAACCTAAACTAAATAAAAATAAAAAATCTAAAATAATAAAAAATTATACTTAAAATAAAATAAAATATAATTAAAACTAAAGAAAACTTAAATATAACAAATAAACCTAAAAAAGAAATAAAAAATAAATTAACTAACTAAAATAACTAAACCTATAAATAAAATAAAACTAAAAAAAATAAAACTAAACTAAACCTAAAATAAACTAAAATGTAAATTAAACATAAACTAAAATAAATAAAATAAAACTAAAATAAAACTAAATGTAAATAAAAAAAACTTAAAAACCTAAAATAAAACTTAAAACCTAAAACCAAAATAAAATAAATAAACTAAACTAAACCTAAAATAAAAAAAACTTAACCTAAAAATAAAATAAAATAAAACTCAACTTAAAATAAATAAACCTAAAAAATAAAATTAAACCTAAAATTAAAATAAATAAACTAAACTAAATAAATAAAAATAAACCAATAAAATAAAAGTAAAATAAACTCAAATAAATAAAAAATAAATTTAATTAACTAAATAAACCTAAATCTGGGGTTTACTTTTTTTTTAATAAAACATAATCCTAAATCCTGGGCCTAAACCCTAAACCCTAAACCTAAACCTAAACCTGACCCTCCACAAACACCCAAACTAAACCCTAAAGCCACCAAGCATAGCCCTAAACCTAACCTCTAACCCAGCCACCTAAACTGACCCTTGCACTAAGACTTTAAACCTCCAACCAATGCTAAAACAACCCCACTCTGAGCTGATCCCTAAAGCTAAACAAAACCAAACTCCTAAACCTGGTGACCTGACCTAAACAAGACCCTACCTAAATCTGGGCCCTGAGCAACTAAACCAGAGTCTGACCTACCTAAAACTATCTAAACCCTACCAAATCTGGTCATCCCCAGTCTGACCCCTAACCTGACTAAAATAGATAAATATAAACCTGAGCTATAAATAACTCTCTCACTAAACTCCCACTTTAACTACCATGACCACCCTGATGGCTAACCCTAACCCTAAACCCTATGTGCAAACCTCCCTCCCTCCACCACCCTAAACCCTAAACCTCCCTAAACCTCCTAAACCAAAACCCTACTTAATGCTAAAGTACAAATAAATTTTAACATAAACCAAAACCTAAAACCTAATTAAACTAAAGCTATACCTAAACCCAGAATGGGCGAAGAATGATGGTAGGAACATCGACCAAGCTGCTGATAGTTGTGGAGACAAAGGCAGAGGCGGCGGTTATCATAGTGGTGGTGGGGGATCTGGAGGTACTGGTGGATATGAAGGTTGTGGTCAGAGTAGTGGTGGTTATGGAGGCGGGATGAGTGATGGAGGTTACAACCGTGGTGGTGGTGGTGGTAGGAGAGATCGAGTATATGATGGTGGATCCCCTAGAATTTGGGGTGGTTCGATGGGAAGCTGAAGAGCGACTATCCGATCGCTACTTATGGAACTCTTATTAAAGATGGTTCTAGTTATTTAGGGTTTTTGCTTTGCTCTATGTGTGCTCATTTTTTTTTTCCATTTTTGATCTATGTCATCGCTTGTGTCTTAAAAAACTTGGTGTGTTACTAGTTGATGAAATAAAAAAAAGAATAGTTGAATCTGAATTTTTATCTATTAAAAAAAACCAAACATTCTAAACCCTAAACTAAAACCTGAACCCTAAACCTAAAACTTAAACCTTAAACCCTAAATCCTAAACCCTAAAAACCCTAAACCTTAAACCCTAAAACCCTAAACCCTAAACCCTATACCCTAGACCCTAAAAGCTAAACCCTAAAACATAACCAAAACCCAAAACCTTAAAACCCTAAAAATAAAACCTAAACCTAAACTAAAATAAAACCTAAAGAAAATAAATAAAACCTAAACCAAAATTAAATAAAAAATAAAATAAAATAAAACATAAATGAAAACCTAAACCTAAACCTAAACTAAAAAACAAAATAAAATCAAAAATTAAAACTAAAATAAAATAAAATAAAAACTAAAACTAAACAAAAAAATAATAAATAAACCAAAATAACCTAAAAATTAAAACTAAAATAAAAATAAAATAAACCTAAATGAAAATAAAATAAAAACTAAATAAGAACCTAAACTTAAAAAAATAAACCTAAAAATAAAACCTCAAAATAAATAAAAATTAAAACTTAAACCTTGAACTAAAAAAAAACCTAAACCTAAAATAAAAATAAAATAAACCTATACTTAAAATAAAATAAAAAAAAACATAAACCTAAACCTAAATAAACTAAACCTAAACCTAAACTAAATATATTACAATAAATTAAAATAAACCTAAACGATCAAAAAGTAACCTAAAATAAA